>QLSS01000335.1:3906-88484 GCA_024372645.1 Trichomalopsis sarcophagae | reverse complement strand
AATCACGCGTTCTGATTGGTTGTCAGGATGGGTAGAGCACTCTTAAGAGTGGCAACCTAAGTTGGCATATTCATGCGTATAATAACAGACATGACACACTTAACACTCACTGATAGACTATTCTGGCATGCATGTATATATGCAGGTGTGGATAGTAGAAACACCAGATGGAATCTGTGTGTTCAAGATTACCTACGATAAAGTCTGGATTCGAGTCACAGGCAGTATCTATCATTATAGTGTCACGTAGGTAGTAAATTAATACAAGATGTATAATTTTTGGCGTTAATGCATGTTTTATCATGTAGAAACAGGCTAATGTAACAATTTTCACTTTACAGATGGGTGTATATATGAAAATGTAAACTACAACTCTTGATTATTGAAGGTCATTAGAACTATACACCACTATAATTTTGAGCCATTTTTCAAGGCAGATCCGTAGAAAAACACCAAAAACTGAAAAAAGTTGTTATTCTCTAAAATTCGATAACTGGAGTAAAATGGAAATTTGGGGTTTGGCTAGGGATAGGCTATGACTTTAAACGATTTGTCATTTTTATTATTATTAATTATTGTTGAAGACGTCGATTCGCCAACTATATGTAAGATTTTCATAATTGTCAGCTCGATCGTTGTTGTCACCAGTGGGGAGGGTGGGACACAATAATATTAATTTTACGAGACCAGATGTACGAAGGGATTAGGAGTCAGTACAGCATAATAAATATAGTAGCACGTGCTTGGTTTAATCGTGATTTAAGGCTTGGTGAACGGAAGCCGTCGAAAGGATTCGGTGCGCGTTCGCTACTTTACTTTTGGTCGGACTTAGAACTACGCTATAAACATGGAATGGACCTGAATGCACCCGTTGTCCTCCTCTTTACCCCCATAGGCGGGTGTATGCAAGACTGTAACACCCCGTAGAAGCTCCGCAGAAAATTGCAAAAAATTATGAAAAATAGAAACTAAAATTTACTAATTAACTTTTTAGATTTTACGCAAGTATATCGTGCTTTCCCACCCTTCATGTAAATGCTCCCGGTCAGCTAAACTCACAGCAGCATAACACCAGCAGCGCCAGAAACCAGCGAGTGGCGAGCGCAGCAGCGCGAGAGAAGGAGTTGCGGCGCGGTGTGCGCATTAGAATATGCTTGTATGAATGATAAATGTATATAGGTGTGAATGTATGTGTGCAGGTATGAATGTGAGAGCGATACCCGCTCTCTCGGTGGCCTATAGAAGGACCCGTATGAGCTATTCGAGCTCACTAGCCGAAGCGCAACTTAAGCACCAGCGCAACTAAAGCGCCTAGTCCCTGCTCTTGAGCAACTTATGCCTTGAGCAGGTAAAAGACTTAAAATATTTTCGAATATTTCTAATACTTGTACAATTTTCATATTTCCAAATGACTTATAAATTTAGCTTGTCAAACCTGATAACGCAATTAACGCGTATCAGCTAGAATAACTTTTTGAATTTCGAATTGTTTATATACTTAGAAAATCGTGGTACAAAGCCAATAACGCAAAATAAAGCGTATTGACTTATAAATATATTGTAAAATCAAAACGAACATACAAAATTCTATGTTATAAAGAATACTTACAATTTACGCAATATTCTATCTTAAGAGTCTACTGATAGAATATATTTTGTTTATTGAAAATAAATAACATACGATTATTATTGAAACAACTTTCCACTACCTGGTATCCCGGACCTACAACATATTATAAAATATACTACTATATAGAATCGAATTTCTATTTGTGATCTGCTGTCAGAATTCAGACGCAGATCAGTAAATGATCATTGCTCTTCTCAAAAAACTAAAATCTTATACGCGCACAAGACCAAGAAGAGTAATGACCGTTTTAAGACACAGTCACGCCGGTGGCCAAGAAGTCGGTTTAATCCTATTACGGCCAGTAGCCCGAGGCAATGAGAGTTATAAACTCTTCTTGTTGCTTGCATGCGCAAGGATCTGAGACCCTGTTCGATTAACGCGTATATCTACCGCTGTATAACGATGACTGGCGATGATGCGATGGGCTGCGGTTTCGCTCGTGTCTACAATGTCCTTCATCATACCCTCGATTTCGTCCGTGTCTGATTGTAGAGGCCCAGGACCGGCTCTCACCCGTGTTGTGGTCTGTGTCTAGCTAACGAGGGAGAAGTAAAACGCGATTCAAGTTCTCTTGAGTAAATCATGTATGTTATTTGTTCCCGCCGGCCAGCTGCATGATAGCGCGGGGACCTTGGAGGTCTAAAAATAAATTGCGTCACTTGGATCATCGCCAAAAAACCATAGAACTTTATTTTATTGTTATAAATATTCCTACCGAAGTCAAGGAAATATATTATGTCTCTTGCTTTGAATAGAATAGAATAAATTTTAAATATTAAAAGATGTTTTTAAACTCTTTAAACATTTTTTTATTTACATTTATAATATAATGTAAATTGTAAGATTATAACAATCATAACATTAATATTCTGTACTAAAATGTAATACACAAATCCATATTTACTTTTATATTAAATGATAACGATATCTTAAATCCTTAACGAAAAAGAAGTATTTAAAAGCCGCCCCTGTGTGATTCATTTACCTAGACACCAAATACCACGGAGCGCACCACCTAGACCTCGTCATCGGCCACATTTTACATCTAGACACCGCCTTCAAATTATTTTTGCACGAAGACACAAAAAACTACAAAGCGCATCACCTAGACCTCGTCATCGGCCACCCTGTACACCCAGACACCGACCTTGAATGATTTTTAGACCTAAACACCAAAAACCATGGAGCGCATCACGTAGACCTCGTCATCGGACACCCTGTACATCTAGACACCGCATTAAAATGATTTTTACACCTAGATACAAAAATCCACAGTGCAGACCACTTGGACATCGTCATCGGCCACCCCGTATAACTAGACACCGCCTTCAAATTATTTCTGCACCTACACACTAAAAACTACGTGTGAGTGAGCACGCAGAAAATCGGTGAGAAAGCAATACCCATCTGTGTATAGCTGTACGGCCAGCTTCACGGTCCTAACACTTGATGCAACTAACTTAACGGTCCTAACATTCTTTGATTTGTTTTGAGCATTTTGTGAATAACACACTCGTGTATTATATCAAAAGTAATTTATATCAGAGACAAGAAAGAAATGCATTCATGTGCAGAATTTTTGTTCCGCTAAAGATCAATATGAGTATGGAAAATGATGGCAATGCAATTTTATTTAATACTGTGGTGGCCACACAGCACCCACTCCCACACTCACACTTACACACGCTCACACACACACACTCACATACACACACACATTCACATACACACTCGCGCACACATATACAAACCTCACACGCACGCGCACGCGAAGACTCCAGCGTTCGTGCCTCGAACGACGCGGTCCGGATTAGAAATCGGTTTTTCCGGTCCAGCCGAGCGCATCTGGACAATTAAGTCCTCCGCATTGAGGAGGCCGTAAAACGCTCGGGCCCGCGCTCGAACCCTTTATTGCGGTCCTCCGCATCTCGATGCGGGCGGCTAAAGCTCGCCGGCACGGAAATGCTCGACGCCATAAAACGATAAACGCCGGCCGCTTGGGCCAGCTGCCCTCGCCACCGACGCGCTGTCCGGACCGCGCGCTCCGTCGCTGCCAATTCGATCCGCGATCGGTACAGGAGGCGGAACGGTCGAGACCCTCGACGATCGACGCTGGAGCCGACCAACGAGAGTTCATCGGGATACACGACACAAGTCACATCACACCCAGTCCCTTGTAGCGCGAAAACTTCGACGAATAAACAGTCACGTCTAAACACTAAGTTCTGCGTTACTTCTTTCCTCACATCTTCTATCACTCTCCTGCGCCACCTCACTCCCAAAATACTTATCACAATTATTAAATAAGACAGTATTTAAAATATATTACGATATAGTGTGCGTAAAATGCATTATTACGCACGCTCCGCGTGTGTTTAAGCACATGCAAAAAGTTGATTTTTAAAATGTTATAAATAGATAACATTTAGTTGTCAATATTAGAATGACACTTTATTAATTGTGAAATGTATGCAGAATGCTTCAATGTATATATTTTTAAATACGGTTTTACTATTTAAAAACTAATTTTTAACTATTACAAACTTAAGAGTATTTTAGAAGTAAATGTAAAAGAACAGTATACATAATAGTAAAGATCTCATTTGAAATTAATCAATAGAAATGACTATAGATAATTAATAAAAACGTTAAAATATTGAGTGAGCAGTAAATTTGTATAAAATATATTCGCGTATAATTGATGTGTAATGTTTGTTTAAAACATTTATTTGATTATAAGTTACGGTTTATTTAAAAAAATTTATATTGTTTTATATTAATTTATCTTTCTCTACTGATAAACTCATGTAAGTGCTCTTTATATAAAGAAAATAATTACATAATGATTTTTGTCATTTCATATTCACAAACACATAGTTGTGCAAAAAGGATCATATCTGCAGAAAGAATTCTTCGCAGCATCCCTTTCATCAGGATCAAATCTACAGATTACATCTTGTGATACGCATGAATGCATTTAGCATTAGTCATTTTATATTCATAAACAGATAGCTTTGAAAAAGATAACATACATGCACAAAAAATTATTCGCAGCATTCATTTGTTCTCGACCAAAACTTCAGGTCACATTCTGTGATATGCATGAAACCATACGGCATTCGTCATGTCATATTCACAAACACATAGTTTTAAATGAAAGATCATATCAGCGCAATAAAATTATTTGCAGCATGCCTTTCATCTGGACTGAATCTGCAGATAACATTTTGTGTTATACAAAAAAGTATACAGCATTCATCGTTTCATATTCACAAATACACAGCTTTAAAAAAACGATTGTACCTGCATTTTATCTTAAAATGACCTTCTAAAGGTCATGAAAAATACATATTTTAAAATACTGTTTCCAACGTTAAATTTCCCGTTGTTCAAATAACCGCTCCATGGTTAAAACAGTGAGAGGCAAGGGGACTCACTCTTATAAAGCACCCCATCGTGAGAGGCAAGGGGACTCTCGTTAAACAAGCACACCAAAGGAAACAGACCTTACTACGCCCACGTCGTTGTTTCTGGGTAACGCTAAACGTAAGGACAACCTCTTACAGGTCAATATTATTAAGGTTTCTGTCACATTAGGGTTGAATATTGCTTATAAAAGAACTCTTACTACAATTATGCTATCAGAAAATACTATCAAATAGCGAACACAGGACTTTTTAGTTTTTGACCTTGAAATAACCTTCTGAAAGTTCGTGAAAAAAATAAAAATTAAATAGGGTTGTAACAAAAATTAGGGTTCCCGTTTAAAATAAAACACCTTAACCTTCAATATTTATTCAAAAATGGATTTTCTGTTATTTGACCTTGAAATGATCTTCTAAAGGTCATGGAAAATAATTAGAAATGTGTTTTCCGACATAAAATTTTCCGTTCTTTCTGAATCCGGTGTCAAAAATAGGGGTTCCCATTTAAAAAAAAACACTCTGACCTTCTAAGGACTTCAAAGGTCAAATCTAATATCACCAAAAGGTGGTCCCTTTTGCCACTAACAACTTTCGTCTGAACATTTTCTTTTAATAACACCTCGGAACAGAGTAATTGGGGTTAATAGATTAAAATGGCCCACCCTGTATATGTGTGTGTGCGTGCGTGCGTGCGTGCGTGCGTGTGTGTGTGTGTCATATTATATGTCAGAAATATAAATAAAATAATTAATTACTTTTTTTTATTTTTAATTGTTTTAACATCTTCCAATCTACTTGGACCAAATTTTGAAAATGTTTTTTAGTAGGAATGTATATTTTTATAATATGAACCTGTCTATACCATTAAATAGTTTTTGATTTATAAAATTCATCAAGTTTTGTGGAATAAATGCAAAAAAATCCGGATGGACGAACGGTCCGACATATTAAGTATTTTTATTGCTAAAAACTAATTAAAATTTGATACATTTGCCTTTTTTTTGTCAACCTGAATGATTTACTTCCAAAGAAAATTTCTACTGTAAAATAGATTTAATTTTTTTTAAGAGTTTTAGAGGTTTTTTACAATATTGGCCAAATATAAAATTTTAATATAGTGTAGAAGAAAATAGATAGATGTCAATACAAAAAAAAAATCAGAGTACAACTTTTGAAATGGAATACTCTTCAACTTTTTTGTCAACTATGCGAAATCGCTTAACTGGTCTTCCACCACGCTGAACCTTTTCTGGTGGTAATGTTTTGTGATCAGGATCAAGTTTTACGTTGCTCATACTGTTACAATCAACAGTGGCAAAAAAATCTTGTGTATATATAAAATATAGTATATATATATATATATATATATATATATATATATATATATATATATACATACATTTGTTTTGTCCAGGTGTACAGAGTATATACATACCTATATATACATATAGTCGATACCCAGACTGTTATTCAGCATTTCGAAATAGAGACCCAGCGTCAGTACGCTCTTGATTTTCGCTCGAATCACTGCTCCTACAGCGTTCGCTCATCATATATTTTGTGTATTATTAAATATTTAAGCCACTAACAATGGCGAGTGTTAGAAAATGTGTTTTTAATAGCAGTTACAATGACAAAGTGATGTTGTTTAAGGAGCAAAAATTAACTTTATAATAGTACAAATTGCTAATTTTGTACTTCCTAATTTCTTGCGTTTGTTTCAAAAGTTCAAATTAAGGATTTCGTACTTTTGTTAAAGATCAAATTACTGATTTTAAACTTTGTAAAAGTACGAATTGCAAGAAATTTTAAAGTACAAAAATAGTAATCTGTACTTTCACAAATATTAAAACCAATAATTTGATCTTTGGCCAAAGTACAAAATTGCTCTTTTGAACCTTTGAAATAGTCGCATGAAATTTTTAAGTACAAAGTTTGCAATTCGTACTTTTGTAAAGTTTAAAATTAATAATTTGATCTTTGAAAAAAATACAAAATCCCTCTTTTCAACTTTTGAAGCAATCGCATACAATTTTAAAGTACAAAAATAGCAGTCTGTACTTTAATAAAGGTTAAAATCATTTATTTGATCTTTGGAAAAGTACAAAATCGATCTTTTATACATTTTAAAGTACAAAACTACGAATTTAACCTTTTCCTTGAGTACAAATTTCGATATTTCGACTTTTTGACTTCGATTTTTGTACTTTAGGGTTTAGAGTGTATAAATAATTATTGTTAGGGTTCTGCAGAGTCGCTTACTTAATTTTGAATTTCGCGCCGTAGCGCGGCGAGCGTTGCGGCGAGAGCGGTCGAGCGCATGCGCGCGCCGCTGTGGGCCTCTGCCGTTTACGCTGGCTCTCCCGCGCGGGAGGACGTGTCGTTCAGTTCTGACAGCTCCTCTCGAGTTATCAGTCGTCTAAACTAAAAAATATATAGATATGCAGATACGCTTAAGCTTGCGTAATCTGATAGCTCGTGTTTGAAAATTTTATAAGTTGAATTAGATAACGAAATTTTTCTAAGTTAGTTTTTGACAAGAATTGGAAATTTTACAAGTAAAGGACGGATACATTCACACCTATATACAAAATCAAATCATACAATTAACTATAATGTGCGCACGCTGCGCCGCTTCTCCTACTTTGCGCCGCTGCGCTCGCCACCCGCTGTATACATATATACACGCACGCTGTGCCGCTTCTCCTACTCTTGCGCTGCTGCTTTCTGCTAATGCTCGCCGCTTGCTGACTCGTGGCGCTGCTATAGTTGCGCTGTCAGCTGTAGCGCGTGCCTAGCCGACAGTGGGGAAGCGCGATACTCGCGTATATTCTAAAAATGTATTTATAAAAATTTTAGTTTTATTTTTAATTTTGTTAATTTTTTTAAAGCGGAGCTTTACGGGGCGTTACAGGCTTTTCTTTTTACCCAGTATTTTGCTCGCGGCCTCTTTAGCCGTTTTTTCGATGTCCCCCATAAGCTATTCGGTTCTCGTAGCTTTTCAATATCGGAGCTTTCTACCTTGTTTGTTCGCTTACTATTTTGATTCGCTACTAATCTAGCTCTTAATTTGACTACTACTAGGAAGTGTTTATGAGAACGTTAGTATGACGTCTTTTTTCAATGAGAAAATGATCAATTTGGTTTTGTATTGCCCCGTCCGGCGATGTGCATGTTGCTTTGTGTATGTCCTCGTGCTTTAAACACGTAGTTTTGATTATAAGATCTTTTGCTGACGCGAAATTTATGACCCTAATACCTTTATCATTGCTGGCTTCGTGCAAGCTTTCCTTCCCTATAGTAGGACTAAACATTTCCTCCCTACCTATTTTAGCATTGAAATCGTCTAATACTATTCTTGTGTCGTAAGACGCGAACTGGTCGATTACCTGCTCTATAGTTTCGTAATAAAGATCCTTAGCTTTTTCTTTGTTATCCGTAGGACAGTGTACATTAATAAATACACATCTATACTATTCATCTTCGATGATGATGTACAAAAGCCTATCATTGACGAATTTGAAATTTTTAACCGAATGTATGTTGCTTTTGCTTACGACAAATCCGGTGCCTAGGGATCCCCCGCTCCCGGCCCCATACAGGTACGTGAAGTTACATGATGCTAGTTCTCCGCCATCTGGCTACCGCGATTCCTGTGTTGCTACCAAATCTAGATTTTACCTATCAGCTTCCTTTATGAGTTCTTTAAACGCGCATGCTTTGTATAGACTACGAACAATCCAAGTTTCGACCCTCAAGTCTCTTTTGGTTTGGTTTTGATTTTTTTGAGCCATGGTAGTATGTTCAACCCGCGCGCTTCGGATCCTGTTCCGATAGCAGGTGAGTCTACTGTTCTAGAGATGATAACCCCCATACCTGTCTAGAACTAAGTATGAGAGCTTTCCGACTTTGACGAGGACAATGTCAACTCGTCGTCAGACGCACTACGGTTGCATTCTCGCATTCTAACGTCCCACTGCAAAGCAGCGTGTCTTTGTTGGCATCGTTACTGCGTAAGACCAGGTGACGAATCATTCTACACATCCCCTTTCAGGGCAGTTGTCATCGCTCCTGCATCCTCCTCGGCAGCAGGATTCCCATTTTTCCCATTTTAGTAATGTGTGATGAAAGAGATAGATTAAGAGATAAGAGATAATGTGAAGTGTTTTATGTTGTGATGCTTGCGTAGTGTTTCTAAATGAATGCGTTCGATAATGTGGGCTCATCACACCCACGCCTGTTCCTGTCGGCTGTCCGCGGCTGCTTATTCAATTTATTCACAGCTAACCTCTTTCTCAGGGGCTGTTCTTCTATCCGCAACCTAAGGACGCGCTGTGTAGTGGTGATAGGCACCCACCCGTCTAATCTGGACGACAACGCCCAAGACCCGCTTAGGGTGGCGGCATTGCAACAGCATGCATGTACTATAATTGATTTTATTGCATGATTAATTGCTTTGATATAATAATATAAAAGATAAGAGAATCTGAAAAGAAACTATAAAAACTATTATTTCGCATGATATAGCCGCTGTTTGTCCGCGGCTAACTTCACGGTGCTAACATTTCTTTCAGACTGAAGAATGATCTGATTTTAGCAAATCGTGTATATATCAGTTATTATATGTGTAATGCGGCTTTCGTGCCAATATTTCTGATCAAAATCATAGTTAAGCGAACACATTATCATAATATATCAGAATAACGCAGATATAATAGTAATAGGTAACTTTTTTTTATATCCAAAATTCAAGAAACTAATATAGAAATGAATACTGTTGCAGGCGTCTGTTTCTCAAACTAACCTTCGTGGCGCTCCCGCACCACTTAAAATCCTGTCTAACCCTTGTGTTTTTCACTAGTGTATGTACAAAAAATTTTACCGAGTTTCTTATTAATAAGTTCTATGATATTACTATGATACTACTCTGTGGGTGTCGATTTATTGCTTGGAACTCGATGTATCATGTGTTTAGGATTTATTTTTTTATCTTACATTAGCATTTTATTGTGCCTGGCGTAGGTGGTTTTAGGAGTTTCCATCTCGCGCTGTCTGGAATAGTTGAGTTTAGCGGCTAGAGGCACGTTAGTATTCGCTATGTTAAGCGACTAGAATGACCCTCTAGCGGAGAAAGCTAGAAACTTTGAAACGTGCCCAAGCGTAAGTTCGAGTCGTTTCCCGGTTGCAGTTGAACATTAATAGTATTCACATTTGTGGCTGAAAAGTTGTAAAAAAAAGAAAAAGAAAATCTCTAAAAACAATTAACTATTAAAAAAGTTAAAGGTTAGGTGAGTTTAATATATTCCGCAACGAAATTACAGATAGAAAATAATTGAGATCAATCAAACAAAGTCAAGTTTATTATATTTGATCGTAATGAAGCAAGGAACAACATTCTCAAGATAATTATTACGTAACTTGCCATGCCCGTTTCATTGTACTTATGGTGTTTGTATGACATTCTAATATATAAAACGAACATTTTAGTTGTTCACCAATAAACAAAATGATACGGGCATGGAAAGTTACTTAGTAATTATCTTGAGAGTTGTTCCTTGCTACATTACGATTAAATATAATAAACTTGACTTTGTTTGATTTTTAGTAACTTTTTTTTGAGTATTTCATGTTCAACGCCTTAAAAATAAAATAAGCGTCTTTAGCTCTTTTCGACCATAACTTTGTTGTAACATTTTCATCACTAACATCAAATCACTGATTGTTCTGATATACACCATCCTTGAATTATTTCTACACCTAGACACCAAAAACCACGGTGCGAACTACTCACACCTCGTTATCGGCCACCCTGTACACCTAGACGTCGTCCTTGTATGATATTAACACCTAGGCACCGAAAACCACGGAGCGCACTACCTAGACCTCGTCATCGGCCACCTTGAACACCTAGACACTGCCCTGTAATGATTTGTACACGTAGACACCAAAAACCACGGAGCACATCACCTAGAGCTTGTCATCGGCCACCCTGTACCTCTAGACACCTTCCTCGAATGATTTTTACACTTAGACATCAAAAACCACGGTACGAACTACCCAGACCTCTACATCGGCCACTCTGTACTCCTAGACACCGTCCTCGTATGATTTTATACAAAATAGGCTACATTCCAAGTCATTTAATTTTAGTTCTAATCTTTGGTTTTTAACAATTGAGATGTAGAATTAAAAATTTGCCCAAAACTCATTTTTGGAGGCGATAAACCTAAATCGTCAAAAAAAAAAAAAAAAAAAAAAACTGATGAAATGGCGATCGATTAATAATCACCAAAAAGCCTTTAATTTGGGCGTTTAATGCTATTCGAGCCAATTCCGCTTTTAAAAAATATATATCACGGATGTATTTTTTACTCAAATTATTATGCATCGATTGTCAAAGGATTGCATAATTGTAAAATGCAATGCTGAAAGAATTTTTTTTCAAATTAGCCACTTTTTAGCGATTTCTGATAATTCAAATAATTTTACAGAGGCACTGTTGGCACCTAGATGGCTTAAAGTTCAGGAACAGCTGTCTTTTCTTATGTACTTTTACAGAAAAATTCCCCCCTGCTTTTTTTAAAACTTGGCTAGAATTGCTCCCACACACAGGCGCGCATGTGCGCCCGCACACACACGTTAGGGTTAAGTACCTCTAAGTGCTTTTCAGACCAAAGCTGTGGACCGAAGTAGGTAACTGAGTCTAGCCCAAACTTCCTCACCCGATGTATAGGAACGTGATTGTGTCCAGAGGATGACCGATCAATGCTGCTTGTAGTGAACGACCGGATGATGCTGCAGGAAGCAGACGGCTGGACGATGCAGAATGAAGAAGACAAGTTTGACCCTGATCCCCTAATCATCTTGGTGGATGGGGAATGTATAAAAATGCCAAACTCCAGAAAAAGCCAACTAGGCTAGTTAACGGGCCCCATAGAAGTATTGTTTAATGATAGTACCTGTGGGGATCCGGTGGCGGAGGGCCACTTGTGCACAGCTTACTATGCCTACGACACATAAAAAACATACACACACACATGCATCCACATAATTTTTACTACAAATACTATTTATAACGATCAAGATTTTATTACAAAAAATACAAATAAAATAAATTCATTGTTATCTGGTTCCATTGATGCAGAACATAACAATATAGAAAGTTATTAAAATTTTAATTTTTGGGCCAAGTAGAAAAATGCTTTTACAAAAATCAAGAAATAGTAAATAAATCCCTGGTAAAAATGTTTACTATTTTTTCCCGACTACTTATTTTATAACTCTTATTTTATACTGTTAGATGATATGTTTTATGGCAATGAGGCAAAATAAATATAATATAATTGTCTTTTGTAGGTAGAAAAACTTCCAGGAGGAGCTATTGAAGATAGCAGCGTACTTAGAGGCGTCATGTTAAACAAGGATGTAACCCATCCAAAAATGAAACGTTACATACAGAATCCACGTATTGTCCTTTTGGATTGCCCTTTGGAATATAAGAAAGGCGAGTCACAAACAAATGTAGAAATTTTAAAAGAAACTGATTTTACAAGAATGTTAGAACTCGAAGAAGAAACGATTAAAAAAATATGCAATGATATTATTGCTGTGAAACCAGACGTTGTATTTACTGAAAAGGGCATATCAGATTTAGCTCAACATTACCTATTAAAATCAGGAATATCAGCAATCCGAAGAGTTAGAAAAAGTGATTGTAATAGAATTGCTCGAGCTTGCCATGCGACGATAGTAAATCGTACCGAAGAATTGCGAGATGATCATGTTGGGACAGGCGCTGGATTGTTTGAGATAAAAAAAATTGGTGATGATTATTTTTGTTACATAACTGACTGTATGGATCCAAAAGCATGTACCATTATTTTGAGAGGCGCAAGTAAAGATATTTTAAATGAGTCAGAACGTAACATACACGATGCTTTGCACGTTGCAAAAAATTTATTGCTAGAACCAAAACTAGTACCAGGTAAATATATATTTATGCACATCTCCTGTTTTATATATTATCCCTTTTTTGTATATTCTTTCGCAGCATTTTCCTCATAGGCAAAAATCTTTTTAAATTTACGTAATTAGAAAACACTACAATTTACGTAACTACAACACACGGGTCCCTATTCCTCCCTTTTCAAAGCCACTTCTTGATTCCTGTAATAGCTCTTCTTTTTGTACATATATAAATTTTGGCTCGGGCTAACTTGCCTCGACTCGTAATGCAAACTCCACACTTGGTCTGGAAAATCCTACTTAGCTCTTAGTAAACACAATATTTTATGTAAGGCTCGAAAGTATTTTTGCGTTTTTTTGCTTTCTCCTAGAGGAAGCTTTGTTATAGTAAAATTTTCAACTTCATAAAAGTCAGAAACACGTTTTGAAGTGTTTGGAGTTAGAATTCGTGTTTTTAGAAAATGTCCGTATGGACGTGTGTGTATGTGTGTGTGTGTGTTTTTTTTTATGTGGCGTAGGCAGAGCAAGCTCTGCGCAAGCGGCCCTGTGACACCGGATCCCCACAGGTACTATCGTTCAATAATACTTCCGTGGGGCCCGTTAGCTAACTTAATTGGTTTCTCCTATAGAGTTTGACATTTCCATACATCCCCCATCCACCAAGGTGATTCAAGGTTCAGGATCAAACTCAGGATCGTCTTCATTCTGCATTGGCCTGTCGTCTTCTTCATTCTGCATCGTCCGGTCGTCTACTTCAAGCAGCATCAACCGGTCATCCTCTGGACAGACTCTACCTCGACACCTACGTTTCTCTGCATCAGTCTTTTCGTCTGAAGAATATTATTAGCTTCGTACGACGTTAATTCAGTTTTTATTGCGCAGATTTGTTTCACGCAATCGTATAAGGAGTTCCACCTTGTTTCAAAAAAATTTTCAGACATACTTTCAAATAACTAGTTATGATAAAATCAACTAATAACAAATTTAACCAAAAAACCCACCTTCAAGGTATTCGACATCTGTGATATCTGGTTAATGCTTGTCGAATTCAGCTAAATTTGAAGCATCTTCGTCAATTTTCATTAAGCTATTGTCTGCCGTTTTGGTGGTATCTTGGGCAATATTTTCTAAAACATGCATTCATGTAGATTTAATAGGTTTTACCATTCTGTAGTTTTGCGATGTTATTAAATAATGAAAAATGATTGATAAACTTAAGGGAAAGTCGTCCCAAAAACACTATTTTTCGATTACATAAAACTTTTTGAATACAGTTTGCAAATGAAAAACTGAGTCTGTACCGTCGTAGTGTTAAGTTTAATGAATCGTTCTACCAAAACAAAAAAACCGCTGCCAATTCTTTGGCACGTAGCTTCCTCCAACTAAATTTATAGTTCCAATAGATCAAATATTTTTAAAATATACAATGTTAATGCTTTTTTAAATATTTTCAATCTCGATAATTTTGTTGAAGGAGCAATTAAAAAATAATACAAAATATTGTGGATCTGACTAAGTTGAAATTGAGTACAGGGCAACTACAGAAGAAAAGTTTTATTTATATTTCAATTGTATTATTAATATTTTACAATATGTCAATGTTTGTGATTAATATGTTGCGTGATCACACTGATGTGTGTGTGTGTGTGTGTGTGTCTATATATATATATATATATATATATATATATACTAGTGGGGCTTCGCCCCCCTGCTCGCGTTGCAGACGTGTGCGTCTGTGACACCACCCCCCTTTGAGGCGAAGCCGTCCTCGGCTTCAATGACAACCGTATTTATCGACGGGGCAGATTTTACTATGGCGATGCATCGTGTATCACGAGATCGCAACCTGCATTACACCACACCAGAGGCCGTATTTAGAGCATGTCTCTTTTTGGACTTGAATGTATACTAATTCATAGCTCTTCCAGTGGGCGAAGCCGAGTAGAGGAGCGCGATGGTAAGGTAGGAATTGTCGTGGGTTCGAGAAGAGATCTATTGTTTTTAGCCGGGTTCTAAACCGGTGATCTTCCCCACCAGGGATGCCAGAATGTTACGAACAGAGTGAAGACAGAGTCGAAAGCGAAAAAGTAGACGACGGGACTCGAACTCGCGGACCCGGGAGCCAGAGGCCTGTGCTGTAACCACTGAGCTAACGTCTACGATGCATCCGAAGCGTATGCATCGCAGTATGACTCAACTGCTCGACTCTTATCGCTGACTTGTCTCGCTGCTCGCGTTGCAGACGTGTGCGTCTGTGACAAAACTATTTGTTATTTATTACTTGTTGTATTATTTAAATGAATGTACAAAAGTATTAAATATAATATGAATATTTGATCATAGTAAGCACCATAACTCAGAATTCACGTGCTAATGTTTTTTATCTGACGCTTTAGAAATTCATCATTTAAATTTATTTTTTGTTGGTTTTAAATTAACTTCAATTCTTTCTGCCGTTCGGTATAACTGCGTGACGGTTGGTTTTTTCTCGATTCACTACCTGGTAAAAATGTGTACCGAAGGCTTCTGTTTCAAGCGCCACCACGCGGCGGCAGGTGTCTGAAAAAGTTTTCAGTATTTTCTGACTCCAAACTCCTATTTCGTTGACTCTCCTCCTCTACAGTCTTCTTGATTTATGTGTACACACAATTTATTGTATAAATTAATTATTAATTACGAACATTATTGTTCTTTTTTAATGAATGATTTTTACGTTATTTGGTGGGGGGCACTGTGGGGGGGGGGGGGGGGGGTGGGGGGGGAGTATCTCCGAAACAACTATATATATATATAGTTGTTTCGGAGATACAAAATGATATATATATATATATATATATATATATATCATTTTGACATAAATTAATAGGGAGGGACTTTAACGACGTGCAACGTCACCCCTATAAGAGGAAGAAAAGGTTTTAAGAAATATCAATTTTTACATTTTATCTCTTTACTTGAGAACCGCTCAACGAAATCGTTTAAATTTTTAGCAGAAAGTAGCATTTGTTATGGTTAATCAACAAATAAAATTTTGAAGCATTTGACTGCATTGTTTTAGAGATATAAGGAATCAAAAATTTAAAAAAAAAATTGAAACGTTGATATTTTAAGAACCATAGAGGTTTGAAAGCTGCGCAATGAACTTAGCCAAGACACATAATATATCTACTCTTTCCCAAAATATCAAGTGCAAAAAAGCCTTTCGACTTATGTAATCGAGGCATAAAAAAACCTCATTTTTCCAGTTTTCGATTTTTTACTGAAAAAAATACGTAGTCAAATCACTTGACATTTTAATGGGATATAGTTTTACACGTGACCCATCGACATGATTTTTTTCGTGAGGTGATGATGTTTAGTTTCAGAGATATGAATTTTTGAAAAAAAAAATCACCTTTTATATTTCATCTGTTGAACAAAGCGGTCGATCCCGAAGATCAAACGGGGAAAAGTAGGTAATTTTATTCTCTTTCAAACGCATATTAGCTGAATTGTTTGTAACGATGGGATGATTGCAAAAAAATGCAAAATAGTGTATTTGTTTTTGTTGTTTGTTGTTACTATACATGGTGTCCCATTTTAACTTAGACAGCTGAATAACATGACAAATTGCAATCTAATCAAATAATGTTTCAGACAAAAGTTGTTGGGCATTGAGGGGCTGACCCTTCCGTGACCTTGAATATGTCCTTGAACTTCATTTTCAAGGTCATTTGAAGGTCAACTTTTGTTTTTTGAATATAACGAAAAGAGCGCGAAATGTTACGTCCAGGTGAGCTTTTGCGTTAGAGGTCAAAGTAAACTCTACAAGTCATTTCAAGGTCAAATTTCTGTTTGGGGCATTAAGCTGGTAAATCCGTGTTTTTAAAACCATGCCTCAGACAGAAGTTATTGGGTATCCAAGTGCTGACCCTTCCATGACCTTGAACATGACCTTGACCTTCCTCTTGAAGGTCATTTGGAGGTCAACTTTCGTTTTTTAACGAAGTTCCCTATTTTTGACCACGGATTCGAAAAGAGCGCGAAATTTTACGTCCTGATGAGCTTTCGCGTTAATGGTCAAAGTAAACTGTACAATTAATTTCAAGGTCAAATTTTTGTTTGAGGCATAAAGCTTACAAAGACTACATCAGTGACCATGTTCAATGATATAATATGTACTTTTATTGTGGACAACTAAAGGACAACGTAATACATCTACTGAAGAAATGCAAACCTTGCCCCTAGGTACAAGTCAACACAGAGTCAAACACTTGTTGATAAGGAGACCCCCTTTCCGGGATGCTTACAAGTGCATATTTTCATGAAACTTGTGAGCACCCCCGGAGTTGACGACGAGGACGTAGGGGGTCTCCTTTCATCATTTCTTTGGCCCTAAAAAGGGCCAATTTGTGGTTGTGTTGCTCTCCAAAGAGGAAGCCAATTAAGATCATGTTGTACCCCTGCCAGTGAAGGCAAGATCGTGTAGTGACCCAGCCAGTGAAGGCAAGATCGTGTAGTGATCCAGTTACTTAAAGCAATATCACATTGTTATCAGCTCTCTCCGTATGAAGTAGATGCTCAAAGTGTGCACCATTATTTTTTAAGCACAACAGTAATCGACAGCGAAAATTATGTTGTACATTTCTAAGCATTTGGAGGCTTATCGCTCCACAAGCTCTTCTTATTCTATCCATCATATTCAGTCTTGTTGTTGGAGCTTCACTATACACAACATCTTTTACGTATCCCCATAAAAAAAAATCTAGCGGGTTCAGATCTGGTGATCTAGGGGGCCACAAAACTGGTCCACCTCGTCCTATCCATCGATTTGGAAATTGATGATTCAAAAATGTCCGTACAATACGAGCATAATGAGCCGGAGCACTTGTTGATACCATAAGTTTAGTCTTATTGCAAGAGGAATATTCTCTAGGTATCCTGGCAAACCATTTTCCAAAAATTCTAAATACATTTGACCATTAATGGTACGTTCAAAAAAATGTTGTCCAATTACTTGGCCATTGCAAATACCGACCAGTAGTTTTCTCTACTATTGTCTCTGCTCTTTCGCGTCCGCCATCTTGGCGCTCGACTGTGATTTCTCCTTGTACCGGTTTGACAGTCTTCTTTGATATTGAATAGAATATACTGGTGGTCGCTAGCTGTATGTTCTTCCGTGACATGTAAGTCCCTAATGTTGCGGGCATAAATGTATTAAGCAAAGAATATTTCCCATTATTTAGTTTTTAGTATTTTTAGTTTGTAAGTTTTTCTACGAATCTATTATATTTTTCTTGTATATTCCGGCCCTGCGCTCAGGTACCACCGAGTACCTCTGTAGGATTTCCGAGTATATTTATATATACTCTGTAAATATGTCTGGTTGAATAAATAAATAAATAAATATATATGGGTAGTTCTTTGTGAAATCGAAGATACGAAAATTTTAAATTTCGCTTAAACTATAGGATGTTATATGTGTTATATCAGACACCCAAAAAAAATTTCAAAAGAAAATTTTCCCGAATTTAGAATCAGAAAACATATATGCATGCCAAATTTTATTACGATCGTAGTTCCAGAATTATGACGGTATACGTATACACACACACACACCCATACGCACGGACAGTTTCTAAAAACACATGGTTCGAACTCTAAACATCTTCAAATGCGTTTCTACAGCTTCCTCTTAGGAAGAATAAAAAAAAAACCAACTAAAGCGTAGATAAATGTGAACAAACTGCTGTCAGGAAAGTAAGTTGTAAGAAAAAAAAGAATCAGGAAAAACAGTATAACGTAATTCAAGATCATTACTTAGGACCAATGAGCGTTTGCTGTGAACATTGCGGGGCAATGAATTTTGTAGATGGGAATGTATCAAATAAAGGTAAATCATTTAACGACTGCTGTAATCATGGTGCTTAGAATTGAAATCGATTCCACAGTTTCTACATGTATTTCATTTTTTATGTTAATACACTTATAAAAAGTCGAGTAGATTTATTAATCGTATTAGGAATTATAAGAATATATTCGCATTTGCATTATTTCATGCTAATTTAATTAATTTAAGATCTGCTGGACTTGCTCCGTCTTCCTTTAAAATTCAAGGGCAAATTTACTATTAAATTAATAAAGCTTTATATCTTGAATTAGATGGGAATCCAACTTATGGTAAACCTTTCATTATATTTTAGATCCACAAAAAGCAATTGACCATCGTGCTCCTTCCAATTATGGTGTAGACATAACTATTTTTCATACTCTAGAAAATATATTGAGTGAACACAATATTCTTCGCTCGATCGTATTAAATGACGAATCAAGAAATTGCTTATCAGCGAGATTTATCGAGAATTCTGAGAGATAATTCTGAACTAGAATTACAATTACTCTTTAATTTAAAAGCCGAACAAGATAGAAACAGATATAATTGTCAAAGGGACAATGAGGATACTAGTGTTTTTCTTACAATCGCTGATGGTGATCATATGTATACCAGAATAATATGTAACCATCTGTAATAAAAGCACGCAATTATGATCTATTAGCTCAATGAATCCATTGAGCTAATAGCAATATGCAACTGAATAATAGAACACGATTTAACAATGAAAACCTTGATGATTATGAAGTAAGTAGTCGTTGTGTTACGAGATGCGCCTACGTCTTAATGAATTTAATGCATTTTTATTAGGTCTTAAATTATTCTAACAGTGAGTAGTGGATAATTTCGTTAAAATTGAAAAAATAGAATTTAATATTGTAAAGATAGTCAAAAGTAATTGCATGCAGAGTTTAATCAAGAGTTAATTGATCATTTAAATACTAAGACAAGTAATGCCAATTGTCAGATTGGTAAAATGATTGTACTAACATTACGAAAGCTGACTACCATGTACATTCATAATTTAGCCACAATATATGATTCAAAATTACTAAGGTTCTATGGCTATTGTACATAAAACCGGTAAACCAGATTTATTTATCACTATGACATGTAATCCTAATTGGATAGAGATTAAAGATAATTTACTGCCCAATCAACAAACCTCGTATCGTGGAGATGTAAATTAACGTTTTCGTTATTTCGGTGCGTAACGCACTGTTTTCAGGCTACAACTTACATTGACTTACTCGTCTATAAGCGGGTGTGTTTCAGAATAACAGGGTGAAATGATATGTACGGTAAGAATCGGCTGTAGAGAGTCTATGCTTTTGTATGGTGTTTCAGTATAAACATTCCTTGTAGTTGCTCTGATTACCTAATTCCGTATTTTGATTTGAATACTTAGTTTGACTTGAATACTATTTTTAATTTATGATTTACTGCTGTTAATACTAATACGAGTGCCTTTTACTTCGGCATATTGCGGGTCGGTGAAATTTGAAAAAGAAATTTAAACTTTGGAGAAATTAGGGAAATCTAAATGTTTAACAAACTTCTTACCTTCAATTCCAATGAAAAAGAATCCCGGGGTAATGATTTCAAAATGCAGAAAACCACCGACAAAAACACCAGTCTTCTCGGTGTGTGGATATCCATCAATACCTCCAACGAGCACATGTCCAACGTGCCGCTTTCCAAGCCATTCCCGTTGATTGACAGAAACAGGAACGGTGTGGTCCTCTACATCCATCACTCATTGACCGCTAGCGTAATATCATCATCTGACGGCATCTAATTGGGTAACCCGGGTAAACCAGAGTACCTTTTTTGTGAGGTCCCTGGAAAAGGAATGTCTTCTATTTTCGTGGGTGTTGTGTATCAGCCTCTACACTCTCCTTTGATCCAAGGGTGCAATTTTATTGAACAGCTATCCACGCACATTCACAACTACTCCACGAAGGTCATCATGGGAGGTTTCAACGCTGAGCAACTTTCCTCGTCCGAAGATGCCAAATTCATAAATACATTCATCGAGGAAAACTCTTTTGTCGGTCCCTTATGGCGCTACGCACCATAAATAGGACTCTGACACCTCTGTCCAATAGATGAGCAGGATCATCTGCTATCGCACTGGAAGACAGTTATTCGTCAATGGGCATAGCCTTATCACGGCCACTCTCAACGTACATATTCCACGCAACGCTCCCAAAACATATTCCTACAGAAATTACGAAGGGATCTGTGCTGAGAAGCTAAGAGACTTTCTCAGCATATTTGACTGATCATCCCTCGCCACCTGAACACTTGACGATTGCATTGCCATTCTCAACGCCAATCTTACAAACGCCATAAAACATCTCGCTCCATTACGTACCGCGACCCCTGGATCGAAGCGTTGCCCGTGGTTTACTACGGCTCTTCGTGACCTTGTGATTGAACGAAACAGACTATACAGGGGGTTTCGCTGAACTTATCTACCCTGGGATCTATATTTTTATAGACTTGTTAGGGACGATGCTGACAGACGGGTCTTGAAGGCTAGACTGAATTATTATCATTCACGCCAGTCAACTCTGACTGACGTCGGTGAAATATGGAGAGAGCTGTATAATAATATAATTAAAACAAAAATATTTTTAAAATTTATGTAATGCATGTTTGTGGGATTGAAATCTAAAATTTTAATCAAAAATTTCATTCCGAACTATATTTTCTATTTCTGAATTGTTTTCACTATCAAGTTGAATAAATAAGCGATTAAGATTTTTGCATCTGGATTATAATACGTACAAATAGTTACGAGAAAATAACGGCTTTTTAAAGTATATTCCTACATTATCGAAACTTCGACCTTGAGATTAATTAATAGTCATTGCAAACACTAAGACTAAAGTAAATTGTTAAATTTTCAGTATTTAAGGTAATTCTAGGTATAAATACTTTTTTTCCCATTTTTTTCCCAGTTATAATTTCGGCTTCAATATTATACATAACTAATTTGCTAACTTTTAATCGTGTGTCCTTACACAAACTGTCTGTTATGCTCTTATAAACATAACGATTGCCCCAATTTTTAAATTAAGTTCATAAGGTGGCAATCCTTCTCAAACGGTATTTAATATTTCAACAGAGAAATTTATTTATTTATTTATTTATTTAACCAGCGCAATAATACTACATGTTTGGCTATATAGCTACAGACAGCAGTAGTATATCCTATAGAGGTAAAACAAGTTTACCTGTACATAGGGCCTGTTTACAAAACTTAAATTTAAAACTTAAATTCTAATACTAGAACTAAACAATTAAAGATTTGTTTTTATACAACTAATTAACGGTGTTATATATAGCCTTTGTTTCAAAATACATTTATTTTTAATGAGTTGTATTATAACTATGTTTGATATTTGAAATCTATGTAAATATTATCGTCAGATTTAACAACATCTTTGTAAGTTGCAGTATCAATGCTATAATATGTTTTTGTTTCTTCTTCCATTTGATCCAAAATTTTATTATTCAAAAAATAAGTATATTCGTTGTGAAAAGTGAGTATTGCGCTAAATAAGTATATAATATGTGTGTGTGAGCGCGTAAGGCTTTTGCCCGCTTCTGGTTAATATGGTCGTCATCACTATAATCATTCTTCATTTTCTGCGTCACACACACGCGTACATACTCAGCCTTTTTTTCTGGCCATAACCTCCTGCTAGGTTTGGTCTGCTTTTTCTTCTGAAGACTCCTGTAAATGGATTTTTGACGTGCCTATCACCGAGACTACTTCCTTATTGTTCCTTGTTCTCTTAGCGTTTGACACAACATTATCCATACAGTCTAGCATAGCTCAGATCAGCTTCATGTGTTTTCTCGTTCTCGCTTAGCATCCCGGATTTTATTCCAGATCTCGAGAGCTCCTTTTTCTGCTTTCTCTCCTTGCTCGATTACATTATCCATGCTCGATATTAGTCTTCATCCCGGTATGTGTCTGACTATGCGTACGTGTTTTCATACAATCCGTGCAATTACGCGCCCCGAGTTAATGTAAATGATCAAATTAATTATTATTCGATAATAATTAGTGATTAATTTTAACAGTTTTTTTTTAATTGAAACATATTTCAAATTTAACTGTCACAATTGATGTACATATATTTATTTACCTTCATATGTCATAATCATATATGTTTTTTAGGATCGTCTCTGACATATTTTTTTTATGTACCATTTTCAATTGTAAATAAAATTAATTATTAAAAATTATGTACAAGTAAACTAAACAATTGCAATAAATAAATTTAAATATTTGCTAATAGTTTATATTAAAGAGAAATTTTTTATATAAACTCAGTATAGACTGTCTGAAAATAATAAAACATTATATTAACATACGAATCAATATAATTTTCTTTATCCCTGGTCGAAAGTGCGTGTTTTCCACATCGATTTTGCAGCAGAAACCAGCATTTTGCTGCACTGTAAGGGAGTCACGTGCGCCCTCTGGCGGTGGAGCTAAATCGTAGGCCGCAGTGCAGAAAACGTAGGTCGCTTCCGCCGAAAGTGTTACCGATGACATATTGTTTCTGCATAACGACATAACCTGTGTATCATACATTTAGTTTGTTTTTAAACATGAAAATATGCTTGAAGATATTTTTTCGACGGCCGCACCCGACCACATGAACACTCGCTCAGCTCGTGCATGTCAATGTCGGCGGCCGTTGAAAAATCAGGTTAGGTACGGCTAGTGTTTTCTGCACTGCTCAGCTGGAAAAACAGCTGTCTGCAGTGCAAGTTGAGATGGGATATTTGTACTAATAGCAGGCATTTTACGCATCTCGGCAACGCACTTTCGACCAGGGATAAAGAAAAAAAGTATACGCAACACGGGCAGAAAATAGAAGTTTGCTGCACTGCGTGTACATGAGCCCGAGGCGAAGCTGAGCTCGTCGCTAAATATACTATTTCAACTATTCTATTCATCCCAACATACTTTATAACAAAATATAATAACGAAAATATGTTAACCGCCAGTGATGCTAGCGTATTTGGCTAGTAGTATTTAATCTAATATATGGAGATATTATCTTGTCACAGTTTTTATGTTTAACAGTATTATATCCATAACCTATCTAGATTATTTACCCAGTAACAATAATTTTAAAATGTTTGATTACAGGTGGCGGAGCTATTGAAATGGCTGTATCTCGTATTCTAAATGAAAAAGCTGCCGGTTTAGCTGGAATTGAACAATGGCCATATAAAGCAGTGGCTCAAGCATTAGAAATCGTTCCAAGAACTTTAGCTCAAAATTGTGGTGCTAATACAGTAAGAACTCTCACTGCTTTAAGAGCTAAACATGCTACTGGTGGTACTACATGGGGAATAAATGGAGAAACCGGACAACTAATTGATATGAAGGATCACGGTATCTGGGAACCAGTAGCGGTTAAATTGCAAACTTATAAAACCGCCATAGAAACAGCTGTCCTTTTGCTAAGAATTGATGACATTGTCTCCGGAAGTAAAAAGAAAGGGTCTGAAAACGACCATGTTCCAACTTCTCAAGTCTCAGATGAATCACTAAAAGAATAATTACTTAAATTTTTTTATATCAAAATATTGAATCGCTTTTTAAAAAAATTCTGCATTACACATCTTTAAACTTTTAAAATTTATACTTATAAACCCTTATAAAAAGAAAACATCTCAGATATATTTGTCACTTCTGTTTTCAAACTCTAACAATAGATAACCCAGTCCCCATTTTTCATGAAAACCACAAACTAACACATTTCAGAATATCGTGTTGTCAAATTAAAATGTTGAAAAAAAAAAAAACAAAAAAAAAACAATGTCACGGAAAAGTACTGAAAAATTTGCTCTGTCTGCATTCAATACAGTCGCGTTGAGTAAAAATACCTTAACAATTTTGTCTTCGAACGCAGACTCAAGATTGTTGCCGGTAGCTCGAAAGGTTTTGAGAAAAGATGAGAAGCAGCGTGAAGCAAGTAAACACGTGTTTACTTGCTTCACGCTTAGCCACTCCTTAAAATAAAAATAGTGTATATTTTACAGTTGTAACTGTTGTGATGTTTGTAAGAGTGTAAATAAGTCGGGCGAGGGGGCGAGGTAAATACTAAGTGTAATTTCGGTCGTGTAGATGTTAGTGATAGCGTAGTGGGGATAGGTACCATAGGCGTAAAGTGGTCTTCGGCTCGTGCTACCCCGCCTTCGACTCGTACTGCAAATTCTACACTAGGTCGAAAAAGCTTGCTTGGCTGTCGGTGCACACCATAGTTTTTGTAACCCCTAAATAGATTTTTGCATTTTTCACGACTAGAATGTGGAAATTTTCTAAATTTCTATAATGTGGTGTTGGAGTTTTAGTTAAAACTTAGTTTTAGTATTTTTAAATATTCGAACTCGGCAGCATCTGCTGATTTTATAGTTATAAGCTTTTCGGAGACGCGGTCTGTTTGTGCCTACGAAAAGTACGTGCGACAAACACAACAATTAGGGATTAAGAAGGAACGCGCACTTCGCTGAGTGCGCGCTCTTTATGATACCCAGATGAGCGGCGGGGGCTATTAAGAAAGGTCCGTCCGCTCACGCTTCGACCACGTCGTCGCATACTTGGATATTGGTAGCGTCCCTCTTGCGATCAGCCGTAGGACCGCGTCATCGAGGTATTGGAATACTCTCAGCGAAGGATAGCAGTTAGTTCTAACCGAATCGAACAAGCAAGCAGTTGTCCAGTCGAACGCTTCACTGACATCTGACTATGCTACCATACTTATATTAATTTCTTGTTCCTTTTGTGTATTAATAAATATATTCACCGTGAGTCAAAATTTGTAGTTCACAACAAATTTTGTGAGCAGGTAAGAATAGTCTATTGTGTACTAAGGGCGTGAAGTAGACTTTTTAGACCGAGTGTGGAGATTGCAGTATGAGTTGAAGCGAGTAGCCTGAGCCTAAGGCAAAGGCGTTCACGAGCCGCAGATGAGTACCGCAATATTCACACTCGTGTGCATAAGCAAGGCCAACCTAGTTAGTCCTTGGAGCACACCAAAGTTTTTGCAACGCACGTATTGACTTCCGCGTTTTTTGTGCCTGTAAGCTAAACTAAGGTGACTTATTTTTGACACGGTTCCTTAAAGTATTTAGTTCTATATATGATACATATACTTATATTTATATGTGTTACTACATGGTTTAATCATTTGTAAGATTTTTTTGCTCGCTCTTTTCAGGCTATTCAAAAAAGGCCACTTTAGGGCCGCTTTTTAGGTCTAAAAACCGCAGAAATTTGTTACAAATATACAGCGCGCATCGTATCTACCCGACGCCCCGAACTACATCAAGGAGCTGTGCCACAACTGGTCTTTGAGCTTTGGTGAAAAGCTCTCGCAGCTAAACATTGTATTAATTATTATAGTGCGTATGCTTACGATAATAATGTGTGTATGCTGCAAGCGCGTGATTTCCGGCCAATCTTGATCTCTGCGCGACTGTGCTTACATAGCTCTTGTCAGATTATTATTGTTAGCCCTATAAATCGCACCAGATGCCAGGCTGCTCGCATAACGGACCGTCCACAGGTATCAGACGCTATCTTAATTTATTACATAATTATGCGAATCGGAGTGCATGTCAGATACTGTTATGAAGTGTGCATTCTCGAAAGTTCGGACTCTCTGTACTCTTCCGAGTTCTTGATCATTGAAATAAAAAGTCGCTGCAATAATTTATTATTCTCCATTATTTACTGTCGGTCTCGACCAGCCTATTCACACCACTTTTTTGATAGACTACAATTTTCTTCCTTCCAATAACAACATCATCATCACCAATGTGCAAAATCTCTCCATGGGTGAGTAGACAGCAGATCGCTTTATGTAGTACCGTCCGACGCTATACACCATTCTCGCATTGAGACTGTCCCGGCGGGCACTTAGCTGGATATTTTCATCATCCCGTCACCGATGGCAGTACTTATCTACTCTAAATCCGAAGCACCATTTATAGGAAGACACGATTGCATAGAGCTTGTTTACAAATTCTACCAGCCTGCTACGACATCAAAGAAAACTAAAATTCTAAAAAACTGACTGACATGATTAATGTCAGCATGTCGTGCATTTTTCATCTGACCAAAGAATTCTGCAATCAATGCTCTATGTCGACGCTATTGTGGGTGACCTTAACGCGGCGGCGGTGTCTTCCTACGATTCACTCGGGCCACTCAAAACAGTTGTTTTTACCTCTAAAAGAAAACCGTGGGTCGACGAGAGCATTCGTGATCTTATGAAATAACGCAACAAAACCTATAAATCGGCTCGTCAAACCTGATCGGCCGACGAATTCAAAAGTTTTTTTTTTTATTTGCAGCAAAGTACGGAATCGCCTCGATACTGTCTTCTGTACTGGATCTAAGAGCTAGATGGGCTGTCGTTAGAAGCAAGAGCTTATCCTCTTCTGTAACGACTTCACTCTTCTCGTTCTTCACAGCGGACTAACTTAATAACCACTATGCTAGTATCATTTCTAAAGCGTCGAAAGTAGGGTGAGTTTATATTCTCTTATGACCTCTTTTTGACTTTATCGTATTTCGGGGGTAATCTGGGGGTCGATGCGGCAGATAGGGGATAATGAGGTAATAATGTAAATTGCTATTTTGCATCAACAAGATACGCCCTACTTTATATTCTCTTATTACCTCTTTTTTACTTTATCGTACTTCGGGGGTAGTCTGAGGGTCGATGTGGCAGATAAGGAATTACGGGAAAATAATATAAATATTGCTATCTTTTAGCAAATAAATATGCCGTTTAGAGAATTTTGGTATGTTAACGAGAACCAATAATATAGCTTTGTGGTCTACTAGGTTAAGACGTAATCTAGCAGATCACACGTATCGTTTACAGGTATTGAGCAACTGAATCAGAAATAGTGTAACTAAATAGCAACTAATTAGCAACTAAATGCCCCGTAGGTTAGAAGTGTGCGTCGTGACCATGATCTGCTAGCTTAATATACGTCCATCAGCCGCGCGTCTTTTCCGAACCTGTGGAGAAAGATTCTTCTACTACCGATGAGCAAGGTTAAGTCGCCCTTATCTCCCTTGGACATTATCCAATCGCTAAGCTTCCGAAACACTAAAAAATTCTTGAATTATTGGTGCATAACAGACTGCGTGACTACCTTGACAAGCAAGCTTGTAGGTGCCATAGTACTCAGACAGCGCTTCTCGGGGTATTTAGGAACGTCAGGCACGCCACTGATGACCATAAAACTACTTTATTGATACTATTTGACTTTTCAAAGGTTTTTGATACTATTCCCAGCGATATTCTGCTTCGCAAGCTCAAAGAAATAAACTGCTCTGATAATGCACTTAAACGGTTTTTCTGCTATCCCCATGATCGCGTTTTAGCAGTCGTTGATGACAGCGAGCAAGTGTCCGAATAGATACGATCTTATGCGGGTGTACCCCAGGATAGCGTGCTAGGTCCTTTTTTTTCTCGCTTTTTATAAACGACCTACCTAACGTTCTCAGTCGAAACTCGAAGCACATGATTTTTGCCGATAACACCTTAGTCTATCATCACTCATTCTCACCAGGGAACTTTGCCACTGGCTTATCATGCATAAGTCGAGACGCGACGGCCGTTGCTAATTGGGTCGAAGAGAACAGTCTTTAGCTAAATCTTAGAAAAATCAAGACTATGATTTTGAACAGTGAACAATACATCTTAAGGATTAACGTCGAGAGTTGCCCCAAAATTAATATTAACGACTATGATCTGCCCTATGTCGTAGATGCACTAAATCTTGGCGGGTGGATAACATCGACTCTGAATTAGGATAAGCATCTACACCATATTTCGCGTAAAGTTTACGGAACACTGTATGCGCTCAAATCAATTGCTCACTATCTCGCAGCATTCGCAAGCTCCTAGTAGAAGTTCTCATATTTCTATACTTTGCTCTCTCTCTCTCCAGCATGCAATAAAACAGCCAAGGGGAAAATGAAGAACTGCGAGCTGTGTAATAGGTCTTTCCACCTTATGTGTGTCAACCTCCGATCCATAATGGTGAGGGATGCCGCCACGCTCGCCTGTGCATACTGTGCAGAGGAGTACGTCACCGTCACACCTAAGACCACGCAGACGAGGGCGAAAACAGCAGCGGCAGCGGCAGCAGTGAATTCATCAAGCAAGGGCACGCCCAAAAAGGTCGTGTCCAAGAAGAATAAGTCTGCACCTCCATCTCTTGCCGGCTCCAGATCACAGTCGCCTTCTAGAGCACAGGCTACA
The DNA here is from genome assembly GCA_024372645.1 of Trichomalopsis sarcophagae. Taxonomy (NCBI): domain Eukaryota; kingdom Metazoa; phylum Arthropoda; class Insecta; order Hymenoptera; family Pteromalidae; genus Trichomalopsis; species Trichomalopsis sarcophagae. Next base: position 59,270 of record QLSS01000335.1, on the reverse strand, counting down.
TCACTGGAAATGTCCCTTAAGGACATTTTTACGGCGCTGGATGACATCAGGAAAATCCAGAGTGAGGCCCTTCAGGCGCAAAACACCATGTCTGAAAGGGTCTCACAAATCGAGAAAAGGCTAGTCCCTCTGGAAAACCGCCTCAAAGGCCTTGACGACGTTCCTGCGCTCAAGACTCGACTAAACACTGTCGAATCCTCCATCACCAAGCTGCAGGAACAATATCAACAGCTGTCGTCAAGGAGTTTTGCAGAGCAGCAGAATATCAGCGTTGCTCCTGCCTCAGAGGAGATCATCAACCTCCGCAGCGAGCTGGCTGAGGTTAAAAGGAGGCAGGAGCGCTTTGCCAATAATGTGGTGGTCATCTCTGGCCTGGCCTACACCAAGGAGTCGTCGTTACCGCTCCTGGCTTACGCTGTCCTGGCTGCACTGGACCCCACTGTCTTAAGACGTGATGTGGCAACCGTCAGGACCATGGGAAGACTAGACGCAAACAACATCAATGCGCAAGGTGACAGCAGATCTCCACCCCTTGCTGTCACACTATCATCCAGTGCCCTGGCCCGCTCAATCATAGCGGCCAAGGCCAGGAAGCGCAAGTTACACACCACCGAACTCGATGCTGGACTACTGGAGGAAGCGAAAGCTCTAGCTCTATATCCAGACCACCATGGACTCGTTAACATCAATGAGCTGCTTCCTCCAGACATCCACAAGCTGTGCATGAGGGCCAGGCTGGAGGCTAGGAGGAGGAAAGGCTGCCGATCGTACGTGAGGGACGGGAGAATCTTTGTCCGTTCTGGCGACGACGGTGAACGGGCCACCATCATCTCATCTGAAGAAGATCTACAGGCTTTTCTAGCCCGAACATCGACAACAGCCAACACGGACAACACACACACACTGAAACAGCTACACATCATCCCACCAAAACCTCCATCTAACACATCCACATCTAAATCACTTGCATCTACTTCCAAAGCGTCTCTGTCTGGAGGCCTACGAGTCTGTCATTTTAATGCGAACTCTCTCACGGGTCACATTGAGATGATCAGATTCTTCTTGTCTACTCGTTCCCCCTTTCACGTAATAGCTGTGACTGAAACCTGGCTAAGTGACAAGATATCATCCATCCCTTCACTGGATGATTATACTCTATACAGACGGGACAGAAACAGGAACGGTGGAGGTGTGGCCCTCTACATCCATCATTCATTAACAGCTTCTATCATCTCGTCATCTGATGGTGAATGGTCGGGCAAACCAGGTAAGCCGGAGTACCTGTTCTGTGAAGTCACGGCTAAGGGATTATTACCCATCTTCGTGGGGGTTGTGTATCGCCCTCCTCATTCTCCCTTTATCCAAGGATCTAATTTTATTGACCAAATAACACTTCATATGCATAACTACTCCACGAAGGTCATCATGGGTGATTTCAACGCAGACCAACTCTCCTCGTCTGAAGACGCCAATTTCATCAAGGCGTTTATCGACGAGAATTCCCTTATGTCTGTGCCATTTGGCGCAACTCACCACAGACCGGACTCCGACACCTGGCTAGACCTCTGTTTAATTGATGAGCAGGATCGCCTGCTCTCATATTGGAAGACTGACACCCCTTTCATAAACGGACATGACCTGATCACGGCCACACTCGACGTACAGATTTCACGCTACGTACCTACTACATACACCTACAGAAACTATAAAGGAATCTGTGCTGAGAAGCTAAGGGACTTCCTTAGCGCATGTGACTGGTCATCCTTCGCCACGCCATCACTAGACGAATGCATCACCATTCTCAACACTAATATCTCGAACGCCATAAACATTCTCGCCCCATCAAAGACTGTGACTCCCGGACGCAAACGTCACCCGTGGTTCACCGCGGCTCTTCGTGACCTTATAACTGAAAGGGATAGACTCTACAGGCGTTTTCGCAGAAGCCGTCTACTCTGGGACCTATATCTTTATAGAGCTGCCAGGGATGACGCTCACAAGCAGATCGAAGAAGCCAGGATGGATTATTATTATTCACGCCTGTCAACCTTGACCAACGTTGCAGAGATATGGAGGGAACTTGAAAAACTCGGTATATCCACCTCTAAATCTTCTCCACCTTCTCGGTTCTCTCCAGATGCTCTCAACCAACATTTCAGTTCCATCTCAAATGACCCTCAAGCTCCACCAGTTGAGGAATATCTGCGAACCCTTGAGAGTCTAGACCTCCCTGAACACTTCATCTTCAGGGAAATCACTGAGTCGGACGTGTCTGCTGCAGTATTGCACTTTAATACCCAGGCCAGGGGGAGCGATGGCATCCCACAGGTTGTAATTTCTAAAGCATTGCCAATACTCGCTCCCTTACTCTGTCAAATATTTAACCTGTCCTTGAGCGAGGCATGCTTTCCCTCGGCCTGGAAAACATCGCTCGTAAGAGCATTAAATAAGATCAACTCTCCAACTGCTGTAACAGACTATCGTCCGATCTCTCTACTTTGTTTTCTATCCAAGGCGCTGGAGTGGCTGGTGCACAACCAGATATCTGAATACCTGGAATCTAGACTCTACCTTGACAATTTCCAAACTGGTTTTCGCACTGGTCACAGCACGCAGTCCGGCTTAATTAAGCTGACTGACGATGTCAGGCTTGGGATAGACAGAAAGAAGGTCACCCTTCTACTTCTTTTTGACTTTAGCAAGGCGTTTGATACGGTGTGTCACGTCAGGCTACTCAGAAAGCTATCCTCTTTCGGCTTTTCTAAGCAGGTTATCCGCTGGCTTGCATCATACCTATCGGGAAGAGAGCAGGCCGTCATTGGTGACAACAATAAAATCTCTGCATTTCTACCACTTAACACCGGTGTTCCACAGGGGTCCGTTTTAGGACCCCTACTGTTCTCGTTGTACATCAATGACATTGGTTATTGCCTTGATGCAGATGTGTCCCATCTCATCTATGCGGATGATCTGCAGATCTACAGCCAATGCCACCTCGAGGAGCTCGACTCCTGCTCTGCCAGGATGAGTGCTATCGCCGGGAGGATTGGTAGCTGGGCTGCTTTGAACAGGCTTAAACTTAACGTTACTAAAACCAAGGCTATTGTCCTGGGTTCCCCCTATTATATAAATGCTTTACCTAATACCGCTAACACCCATATAAATATAGGGGGAGCCCAGCTCAATTTTGAATCATCAGTGCGTAATCTGGGGCTGGTGCTCGACTCCAAACTCACGTGGAAAGAGCACGTTACGCAAATTTGTAAACGTGCTCACTCTTTAATGTATCGCCTTTACTTCTTTCGGAAGAGCACTAGCTTCAGGCTGCGCAAACATTTGGTGCAAGCACTCCTTTTTCCCCTCATTGATTACTGCTCACTTGTTTACTGTGACTTATCACAAGAACTTGACCTAAAACTACAGAGACTTGTCAATACGGGGATCCGCTACATCTACGGTGTAAGGAGGGACGAGCGCATCTCCCCTTACAGGCGTGAGCTGCAATGGATTACCACCGCCGGACGTAGGAAATATGTTATGGCCTGTTTTCTAAGGAAAATTTTCAACACTTCTACACCATCTTATCTAGTTGCCTATTTTGATTTCCACGTCGCGCTCAGGCCTGTGAGGGGTGAGGTGACTCCACTGGACATTCCGCCCTTCAAAACGGAGACGCTGAGGAACTCATTTTTCATCAGCGCCTCTTACCTCTGGAATAGCCTGCCATCTCAAATACGTAACACACAATCCATATCTGACTTTAAATTACTAGCGAAAAATTACTTCTTCAATATGGATAACACTTAAACATCATACAAACATTCACACTTTCACTTTCATCTCATCTCACCTCATACCATTTCATTTCATACTCGTCGCTCGAGCCATCATCCCACACTTTACTCTTACACTAAATACTTTATTCTTTTCTATTTTCTACTATTGTATTCATATATGTACAACATATTGTACAAAAATAAAAATTAATTAATCTAATCTAATCTAATCTCCCTCTCTCTCTCTCTCTCTCTCTCTCTCTCTCTCTCTCTCTCTCTCTCTCTCTGATACGTACTACAACAGCTTTGTTTTTCGCTCTCGCTTGTCTTTGGTCTTATTTCTGCCTTGTGGTGCCCACGGTCATTTTTGCCATTACCTTTCGAGATAATGGCTTGCGTCGATTGTACTCTTGTCGGCTGCATTTCTTTGGTTTGTGAATGACAGTTTTCCTAACCTTAAATTGTGTTTCTTGCTGGGTCGTCTTTGTCTTTCCGGACTTTGTCAATCAGTGGCATCTCTTAGATCAGTTTCCTACAATATCAGCGCACCTCGCTGGCTCAGCGATGGCTGGTGCCACTAATAAGCGTTTCCAAGACGAAACAGAACTTGATGCCGCGAAGGACGTCATGAAGCAGACCAGTAGAATTGGATTTTTTCGTGATCAGCTGCTCGTCTCTTTAGGTAACGCGAAAGGTGAAGCGTAAGATAATTTGCGTACGGCTATTAATGGCTTTTTCGAAGCTTACTAAATGTTATCTAATTCATTTTTGTACAAACTTGAATAGGATAATGCGTTTGAATCCGTTAAACAGTCTCTCAATACCATATGGTCGTGCGCTCCGACTGACTCGTATGCTAACGTTATTCGCGCTTCTCGTGGCTACGCTTCTGCAGCGAGTAAAATTTTGCTTGACCAAGGCGAACCTATCACAATTGTTCGTGAAAAACAGGTGTTAGTTGCTCCACGCGATGAGATTCCTTACAAGTAATTTCTTTAAAGAAAAGTACGTCGACGAATCGGAGATTGACAAGAGAGAGAGACAGAGAGAGAGAGCAAATATTAAAGCTCTAAAACAAAAACTTTTAAATCTAGATACCCTACGCCGTGAGATTCCTTACAAATAACTTCTTAAAAAAAGAGTACGTCGACAAATCGAAAAAAGGCAAAAGAGAAAGAGAGAGAGAGAAAATATTAAAGCTCTAAAACAAAAACTGTTAAATCTAGCTACCCTACGTTGTGAGATTCCTTACAAGTAATTTCTTAAAAAGAATGTACGTCAGCAAATCGGAGGATGGCAAGCGAGAGCGAAAAGCAGAGCTCTAAAACAAAAATTCTTAAATCTAGCTACCCCATACTCCGAGACTTCTTATACAAGTATTTTTTTTAATTTTTAGACGTCCGCAAATCGTAGAAAAGTGAGCGGGAGCCAGAAGTAGAGCTTCAAAACGAAAATTCTTAAATCTAGCTACCCTACGCCGTGAGATTCCTTACAAGTAATTTCATTATAAGGAGAGTACATCGAAGAATCGGAGGATGGCAAGCAAGAGCGAGAAGCAGAGCTCTAAAACAAACATAATTAAATCTAGCTACTCCACACCCCGAGACTCCTTATACAAGAATTTTTTTTTTAATACGTAGGCAAATCAGACGAAAGCAAGAGAGAGAAAAAAATAGAAATAGAACAAATATTGATGCTCCAAAACAAAAACTCTTAAATCTGGCTAACCTACGTTGTGAGATTCCTTACAAATAATATGTCTAAAAAGAAAGTACGTCAGCCAATCAGAGAACGAAGAGAGAGAGAGAGAGAGAGGGAGAGAGAGAGAGAGAGAGAGAGGGGGAGAGAGAGAAAATATTAAAGCTCTAAAACAAAAACTGTTAAATCTAGCTTCCCTACGTTGTGAGATTCCTTACAAATAACTTCTTAAAAAGAGAGCATCGTTGGCGCGAGAGCGAGCCTCGTTGGCGCGCGCGCTGATAGGTCCTCCGCATGTCGCGAGCCAATCAGCGGGCTCCGATGCGCGGCTTGCTATCCGCGCGGACTGGCAGCCAATCGGGAGCCAGCAAGAAGCGCGGGCCCGACGAGCACGAGAGGAGAGTGAGCAGGAGAACGAGCGGGGAAATCAGGGAGTTCTCTCACGACTGTCGACGGAGCACGTCGACGTTTGTGAGAGTTTAGTGCGTTCTCCTTTGCTTGTCGACCCGAGGTCGACGACTAGAGGAGATTGGGAGAGTCTCCCAAGAGTGTTCGAGAGTGCGCGTGTGTTTCAGGTGCAGCGCGTTGGCACTAGGAAGTGCCAACGCCCGGACGAGCCAACGACCATCCTGAGGAGAGGAGGGAGGCCAGCCAGTCTGCCATCATCATCCGGAGGGCCAGAGCAGCCAGCAACATCGGCGTGGGAGAGCTGAAGCCGCTAGCTGCCATCGGGTCCAGGAGGAGTCCCGGTGTCGACGACGGGAGCACCAACGGACGTCCACCGGAAGCCGAGAGAAGAGAGCGAGTAAGCGAGAGAGAGAGAGAGAGAGAGAGAGAGAGAGAGGGCAGTGGGTGTGTGAGAGAGAGAGCGAGCGAGACGAGAGAGTGGTGTGCGGTGCGGGCGCACACCTCGACGTCATCCACACGAGGCGTCGAGCCAGCGTGCGCGAGAGTGAGAGAGAGAAGAGTGAGTGAAACGAGAAAGTGGTGTGCGGTGCGGACGCACACCTAGACGTCTTCTGCGCGAGGCGTCTAGCCAGCGCACGCGATAGAGAGAGCGAGAGAGAGAGAGAGAGAGAGAGAGAGAGAGAGAGAGCAGTGCGAGGAGACGCGCGTGTGTGCGAGAGAGTGCGAACGAGAAAACCCTAGCTGCACGGAAGCAGCAGGTTGGGCTTGCCACAAGCGAGAGACATAGCCCGCACGCGATAGAGAGAGAGAGAGAGAGAGAGAGAGAGAGAGATCACATTGGCCGCGCGGCGACCGACGGGAACCGAGTCGAGCGCGTACGTGCGACGAGAGAGAGAGAGAGAGAGAGAGAGAGAGAGAGAGAGAGAGAGAGAGAGAGAGGGAGAGAGAGAGAGAGGGAGAGAGAGAGAGAGAGAGAGAGGGAGAGAGAGAGAGAGAGCCAACCGTCAACGGACTGGACCTGGGCCTGAGGCCTGCCGTCTGCTGCACGAGTGCGGCTCGTGCGTGAGTGCGCCAACATAAGCCCTGCGTGGCTACATTGTGCGCGGGAGGCATCATTGCCACCGCGTTGTAAGGAAGGGCTGGGCGAAATATAGGTGCAATAAAGTGATAACCATTGTGTGATTATTTTCCCCTCTCCCTAGCGTTCTCCCAAACGTGACGATCGCGTCAAATCCCACGAAACAAGAAAAATCCTAGCGCATGCGAGGCGTTAGGCGTTGCGCACCTGTGTTGGGAGGCACAGCGTCGCAAATAACGACGGACGCAATATGCGTTAGGTTGTGTAATTTCTCAAGTGGAGATAGGTAAAGACAGACCAATAGCTTATGCATCAAGAGTACTGCAGCCGGCGGAACTTAAATATACAACCTATGAAATGGAAGCACTGGGTATTATGTATGCTATAAAAACATTGATAAATTATATTTATGGAAATAAATTTATAATTGTAACTGACCATAGACCACTATTATGGTTGAAATCTGCGGATAATAACGAAAAGGTTCAGAGATGGAGATTAAAACTAGCAGATTATGATTATGAAATTGTGTATAAAGCTGGAAAACAAAATACAAATGCAGATGCATTATCAAGAAATCCTGTAGTGAAAATGGATATATGCGTAATAACAAGAGCCCAGAAAAGGCGCGAACAAAATCAGACGTCGCAAGATTTGACGAATGATGAAAAGATAAAAATTAATGAACAAAGATCGAAACTTCATAATAAGAAGTAACAGATAAAAAACACAAAAGAGCCAAGGTACAGAAGTCTATAAAGATAATTGGACCAGAGGAGGAAAAACCACACGATAAGCAGAACAATATAGTATATTCCACGAATACGATACAATTTCGCAATGATAATATTATTCATATAGTTAATAATAAAGGAGAGTCATTAGAAGACAATATAGGGGAATAATTAAAAAAGAAAAATATTCATTGGAATAAAAACTTAAGTGATAATGAAATTGAAATATTTAACAAGGGTAAAAATAAAATTTTTGTTTTATGTTTAAATACAGACGAATCAGTAGTTACTGCTAAAACTAATATCGTTATTTCAGTTATTAAAAACAATATCTTTGGAAAAAACATTATTTAATATTTAGCATTTCAAATTTAAAGGTTGTGATCTGTCTAAATAATATAGTTTATGTGAAGGAAAAGCGATAAAATATTTGAAATGCTACACACTACTAAAATAGGAGGACATTCGGGCATAAATAGAACATATAATAGAATAAAAGATACCCGCGTGGAAAAAATTTCCTTGGGAAACCATGGGAAAAAATCATTGCTTAGGTCATGGCAAATTCCTTGAAAAACTGTCGATAATGACCTGAAGCCACGATTTTGCCATGAAATTTTTTCATTGAATCAATACGAAAATCATGGGAGAACCATGACATTCTTATTCCAGACATATTTCATTCAATTTACCTACAAAAATTCCATGAAAATCCCACAAACATTCATGGGAACTTTTTATCGAATCCATTCGAAAATCATGAGAGAACCATGGCATTTTTATCAAAAATGACACAAATTTTCATGTGATTTTTTGCATTTCGAATAGGATTGCCGAGAATTCCGAAATGCCACGATTTTCCAATGAATTTTCTGAAAGGAGTTTAACAACACAGTATTGCATTTTATGAGTAAAATGCCAAATCAAACCAATACAGAGCATATACATATACATACACATATAGTGAAATTCACTTACCGCTCTTTTTTACAATTTTTGCTAAATATTTATAGCGTCCGTAAGAAACGCGCACTTCCTCGTTTTCGTTTTTTTCCTCTAAGAGATCTTCTTCGGCCACCACTGCTATCTCTTTAGTTCTTTTGAAGAAAATTAGCGCGTACATTTGCTTTTTCGGCATTGTAAATTTCTTACTCGTTTTTCGTAACTTGTTGGTGTAACCTCTTCAAACAGATGGATCCAATTCAACAAAGTGAATGCTGCAACGTAATGAACAACTATCCGATTGAACGAAGCGAACGTTGCAACGTAATAAACAGATATCATAACAAGAATTCACAGCGGTTATTTTCAAGAATGAGTTTTATTATTCAATCAAACTTAGTAAATAAAATTAATTTTTGATATTTTACTCGAATGCATACTGAAAAAACCTGCCGAAAAGATATCTAGACGAGGATTTTCTATCTTATTCTCGTTCGACACAAAACAGATTAAAGCGAGTGAATCGGGGGAACGATACATCGAGTGATTCCGAAAATGACGAAAACTATGATTCGTCATCCGTAAGTTTGTCGAAATATAATTAAAAACTATTATGTGAGATGTTTTGTATTTTGTGCGTGGATTCAATATAATATTCAATTGCAGAGCACAAGCAATCAATCTTTATCTTCGGAAATCGAAGAGGTTACATCCTCCTTCTGAGATGAACGATTCGTCTGACAATGAATCACACAGTAATGAAATATTTAATGATGCTGATAATGAATTGAGAAATGACAATAACCAAATGGAATTCAATGGACGTGCCGATTTCGATTCTATAGAAGAGGATCTAAGTATTATTTGTTTGAAACTCATTAAACTTTTATGTTACTAGTAACTCCGCAAGTAAATAACATGCAATTCGTCACCTCTTTACTCTCTACTCTCTCGCGCAGCTATATGGACGTGCTCCGTCTGAAAGGTCTTACGATACGAATAATACGGGAAATGGTATCATTGCAAGAAATCGACTTATTTTAACAATCATATAGCGAAGCGCGAATATTAGCTCGAACGAAAAAGACCGGAAGCTATAAATTGTTAACACTATCACACATACACACGGCTGCAAGCTCGGATAATAACCTGCTTGTAAGCTTTTGACTCGATCAGCCAGAGAAGTGGCGGGAGGAGAGAAAGCGCGCGACGGGAGCTTTTCTATTATCTGCCGGATATAGCGCACACGCGAGAGCTGTCGATTTTTCGTTCCAGCGAGCCGAGGCACTCGCTCGCGCTCTCTCGATCTTTTCAACTCCGCGTGCATGCGTAAAAAAATGCTCTATATACGCACTGCAAATTGTAAAAGCACGTACCGGCGAAACATGCATACGAATTCGCCGGCTGCAAGCTCTGCGCAATACTGCAATACGCGCGCGAACTTGCATATGGTGTATATAGTTAGATGTGTGTACGTAGGATCTGTCTTCCTATACGTACACTATATACGTATAGGTTGAATATAAGTCTATCGCTAGCGAGAGAGAAAGAGTAGAAATTTATGATCCGGCCCTGATTGATCTTTCGCGGAGAAGAGGCGGTGCAGACGAGCGACGAACAAAAGAAAGAGCCGTAAAAAATCGCTTGTATTTTCGGATGGATGTACCGTTCGCGTATATATAGCGTGAACGATGGATTCTCGTTTGTTTGTTATTCGAACGTCGATTATTGCTCGAGGGCGCATTTTTCCACTGAATTATCGCGCCGTCCGTTCGGAAATTAGCGAGATGCGTCGCATTTATTCAGCTCTGCACACTGCAGAGACGCGTAATCGAGTTTGACTCTTTTAGCGCATACTTCGCGCGCGCAGCGTGTCGAAACGCGCATTACTCTTATTAATCGACACCTCTAAACACTATCAGCAGCAGCAGCAGCGAAATTCTGCATTTTATGCTATTAGGCAACTCTGTCGTGTGAATACGAGAATTGCTTGCGATATGTTCCTATATCACTGAATGTGCGATAATCATTTTATAGGATCCGAAAATGACGATTCTGAAATCGACAATCATCCTTGCGAGCATCATAACAACGTAGAAGATGAAGAAGACACACCATCCGCGATATCCGACAATGATTTCGATGAAGAGCTGGAAACAGACTCAGATGACGACACCGATATCAATGATGACTATAACCGACCGCTTTACGAAGGATCACAAATGTCACGGATGTTAGGGGATGCAGGGAAGGTGCTCTGGTAGCACAAGTCACGAAAGCTTGGAGTTCAGAACCAGAGTTTATTGGGTGATTAGGAGAGCTCTGCTCTCGTTCGTGGTCGCCGGTGATCTGCCCGCTCTGCCGTCGACGCGACTCGTCGGCGGCGAGCGGTCGCGTGTGCAAAGATGCATATGCTGCATCTTCTGCCGTGCGAACTCTAGGCAGCGGCGTTCCCTGCTGACGATGCGTCCTGAGCGTCGTCAGCTGCAGCCATCGGAGATGCCACCGGAGAGCCTAGCGCTCGTCCGTGACACGTCCGAGGCTGCGCGGGCGTCCGCCCTCGGCGCCCAAAAAAAAACAGGGTCGCCCGGCGAAGCCGTGCGTAGAGTGCTTGTATGTTATTGTGTTGTGTGTCGTGAGCGTCGGGGCACGCGCAAGCGCGCTCCGCGCTGGTGTGGACTTAAAAATTCTTCTTCCTTACTATTCCTCTTAAAAGAGTTAAAAAAAAATGAATTGTCCCTGGATGCCAGTGCATAATGCAGGAATTGAATTGTGCACAAAGTATAAGAACGAAAACGCATTATCCCTGCGCATTGGATTCTTAATCAAAACCCCACTGATTCCGTGAAGGTCAGAACTAAGAAAAGGCTATGTAGTGTATGTGTGTTTGTGTGAACCGCGGGTGTTGTTCCTGACAGCCGCTGCTGTCTTACACAATTAGGAGGCAGAGCTTTCAAATACAAAGTTTTCCTTATCCTAGTTTGATAAAGCAAAATAAGTAAAAAGAAAGAGTGTTACAAGGAGCGCTCGTACATATATGTATGAGAAAGGAATTGATAAAGCGTGATCAGCGCTATTACAAAATATGGTTAAACGGCATAATAATTCGAATAGTAATTATAAGCAGTAAAAAAAATTGAATAATTAAAGCATTGCTACAGCCAAGTACTGTCGCTTGGGCCTGGCGAAAACCTGGCCCTTCGTCGCATACATAGCCGGCTTACCTTATGGCATTGCCATGCGCTTAGGCGATTTGGCGCTGCACGACGCAGCGTGCTTTTTTTTTTGCCAAAACGCTTCTTACGTTCTAAGGCGAGCTTGCCGCTGCACCCTTAACTTAAATCTAAACAATATTGGCTGAAATTAAGACAATAAACAAGCATATAAAGATAGAATAAGCAATGCACCGTAGTGCAAGTATTCAAAAAAAATATATATGTATGTATTAGATATGAAAGTATAAAATATGTATATTCTATATGCGCCGTAGTCCGCGCGTCTCTCTCGTTATAGAGTGGCTTGGTTATAGCTACGGCATAAATTAAGAGGTACAAAACTAAAAGGTAACCAATAAGATAGCAGGGAGTGTAGGCGCGACGCTACAGCACTGCTTGGCTGTGGCTATGGTGCGCGTACGGGGAGCGGGGCTAGACCGTTGTTTCGTCCGTTCTACGGCGGAACTGGCGCGTCATTTCCAATTGCATCATCGCTTTCTGCTGGCTAATAAGATCGCGCATGGGTTTACCCGCTCGATACCGCAAGAAGCACCAAGTCAGGACTAAGGCGACGATGACGATGCCTATCAAGGTCCAAGACGAGTAGCCGATCGACCATGCGTAGTCGCTGAGGTTTCGCAACTCGAAAACCGTCGCTTTCTTATGCGCGATTTCGCGAGCTTTGGCTGCAATGTCGCGTAAGCCTGTCCCGGCCTTCAAATTTTCCATTTCGGAGCCGTGGGCACTTTCGGCACGAACCTTTGCTTCGTTTTCAATAGCTTGTTGCAAGTCCGTCATCGCGTGTGCGGATTCGTTCATGCGCGCGATCAACTGCGACATGTTGAACTGCAACGAGCCGAAGGATAATGCGTTCACTTTTTGGGTAAAAGTGTGCGACGCGGAGAGGCGAGCGGTGGCTGTGTGGGCCGAGCAGCCGTCACGTAACTCGAGTATACCTGTGCCCGAAATTTACGACGTGATTTGCTCGGCTCGAGTGCATTGGATAAAGATATCCTCTGCCTGCCTTGCCGCGTACACCCAAGTGTTGGCTTTATGCAGCCTCAACCAAAAAGTGTCCCTCAAGTGCTTAATTTTTACGTCACATACGCCCGGGTCCTCTATAACCCGACCGGCCGCGATTCTTACCTCGCATGTTACGTTGTCGCGCACGTCGAGCACCGGTTCTGGGTCGACCGCGATTAACGTGCCAAATAACTCCCGCAGATTTGGCACCTCCTGCGTTGGGATCGGGACATATGTTCGGTTAGATGTACTCACTGCGAAGTACGTATGAGCAGGCCATATGTACGCGGCCATGTCAGAAATATTTAGAATATTTTGAACAGCGGGCACGGGCGATGCCTTAAATAGGACAAATTTTTCCATGTCGATTAAGGGGATCGCTACGTGGTACACTAGGTACCCGTTCGCAAATAATACCCAAACTTTCGATACTTTCATGATCGGGATCGCCGCTGACTCGTCCGGGGAGAGAGGAAATCTCGCGTGCGATACCGTGTCCTGCACTGTTTTTGCCGAACGGACGATCGTTTCGGGGGACATGATCCGCGGGTGGACCAGGCCTTTGACCGCGAATAAGATCGCGTCCGTGATGATTTCCGTGTCTAGTTTGAACTGGGCCAAACCGTTTCTAATCTCTAATTCGGTGTCGAGATTATCAAGTCCGATAACGTTCAAACTTGTTCTGTTTGCTAATACGGCAGTTGCTGCATCTAGCTTACGCATTCTCTCGTTCAATTTCGAAAATTCGTGCTCGATGATTTCCGTTTGATTGGCTAAAAGCGCGGCCGTCCGGCGGTTGTCCTCGGCGATGGATTTAACCGCCTCTTGGACCTCGATCAGATCGGCTTCGGTCAGTGAGCCGTATAGCCACCTATGGAATGAGCCGATAAAGGGCAAAACGGCGCGCCGAGACCTCTGTGGTCCTATGCCGTTGCCGTGGGTTAGTATTAAGTCTCTTACCCGGTCGGCCTGGCGGGCAGCGATCTTGGCTTCCTCAATTAGGCCTGCCGAATCACAACGTGGTCTGCATGCGAGCGCCGCGGTTGTGACTTTACGCACCAACTCGGAACCTGTCCGAAAATACGGGCGTAAATCGACCTTCTCGATCAACTTCCAGTTGGTGCTGGATGTCGCCAACGGCGCAATCTTTTCCGTAATCAACCCCAGATTCTCCTTTAGCTGGTGTATGAATCGGTCCTGAACGCCCGAGAGCAAGAGCTCACTGCTTCCCGGACCACTGCCGGCGCAAAGCCTAAAAGATACAAGGCAGAGGTTAGCTGACGCAGGTCGACGCTAAGCGGCTGGCTTCTTGGGCGCGTAGAGGTGGCCTAGCCAGTAAGACGTTTTTGTTTTATTGCGCGGCCCGTCCGGGGACGCGCAAAAAAAACAGTAAAAAAAACGTCTTACTCCTCGGGATCCGTTTCAGAAGTCGCGGCTTCTCTAGCTAGCCTGCTGGGCCGTTCAATTTTATTTAAATGGACCGTTCTTGTCACCTCGTCGTTCCGCAAGGTAACGTTATTTGTTTTGTGATTGATCGCGATTATCTCGAAGGGGCCGCGGTATTCCTTGGCGAATTTTCCCACCTTCGGTTCTTTCAATAGAAAGACGATTTCGCCTTCTCGAAAATGTTTTGAATTTAGTTTCCGGTCATAATAATGCTTAGACCGGTACTTGGATTGTACCAAGTTCATTGCGGCTGCAGTTTGCAAAGCCGTTAAATTATTCGTCATGTCAGCGATGTAATCGTTATAAGTTACGTCGCCGTTATTTTGGGAAAAGCTCGACGGAGTTCTGGGCTTAATACCGAACAAAAGCTCGTGCGGTGAATAACGCGTACTCTCATGTTCAGTACAATTGTACGCGTGTTGACAGACGGCCGTCCATTGTCCCATCTGTCAATTTTCTTCACGTACTTGCTCAAATACTCCATGAGCGTATGATGCATACGCTCGATCGAGCCGTTCGCCTGCGGATGATAGGCCGTGGTACAAAACTTGGTTATGCCGAAAATCTTCGCGAGTTCCTCGAGCACACGGTTTTGGAAATGCGTGCCCTGATCGGTTACGATCGCGGCCGGAGCGCGATTTGGGCGAAGGGCGTCGAGGGCGTGTTGCTAATAAGTAGTGGAAGTCGTGTCTTAACGCGGATTAATTTGTTACTCTGGCACGTCGCGCACCGAGCAACAAATTGTTTGATGTCGGGCCGCATATTGCGCCAATAAAAATCATTAGCCAGTTTGTTGTAGGTTTTATGCATTCCCCGATGTCCGCCCATCGCCGCCTCGTGATATTCTCTTATAATTTTGAGTCTATCAGCGACTGGGGGTATGGGTAAGTTATTGTTGTATAATACTGCGACGACCGCTTTTCCGGCAAACGTGCAGTCGAAAAGGTCCACGAAATTGGACCATTCGGCAGGCGTAAGCATAGCCAGATCGCTAATTATCGCGAAGCTGCGTATGCCCTCTTTTAGAACGACACTTCTGAGTGTTTTTAGACATTTGCGGAGATCTGCCCGTAATGGCCGATCCTCGAAAAATGTTTTTATATACACTCCGACTAGCTTGACGTCTCTGAATGTCGTTACATTAACTTCGCCGAGCTTGTAATGCTCTTTAGTCAAGTCGTTCGGGTCTAGATAGCGTCGTTCTATCAACGCCTCCTGTATCTCGGTTGATATAAATCCATCCGCCGAGATCAGGTATACTAAATTTTCCTTAAAACGAAAGGGGTGCTCGTTGTAAGCTTTTAGATGCACAAAAGGTGGGGGCTCTTGGTCTTCGGGAACTGCCCAAGGGGGCTTTTCGCGAGGAGGCCTGGCCCTGGCTACAACGAAGGGCTTCAACTTATTATCAGCTAGCGCGGCCTTGACCGCGGCTGTGCTGTCTCTACTGCCATCATCTGACGGCACGCAGCCGTCTGAGCTCGTGTTGTCATCACCTATCGGTGCTGACGCATCATGCAGCTGTTGGTCAGATCCGAGCTGCATCGCAATGCTGCCGGCGTTCGAGCCTGGCCTGTTCTCGACGGAATTGCGCCTGGCTGGACTATGGGAAGTAGCGGGGCTACCTACCGCGAGATGTGAGGCTACAGGCGTCGTGAACGATTTCGGGTCTTGCGAGCAAGGGTCGCTGACTGCGTAATCGCTTTCCCGAGCATTTACGAATACAGATGCGTTCGCGGTCGAGAATTCGTGTGGGCTGGTTGGCACCGCTGCTGAAGCAGGGGCAGCTTGTTCATTTTCGCACCTTGCAACTGGTTCGTCCTGCGCGCCGGCGGTTTTAGCGCCCGCGGCTTTGACCAGGGTACCGGCTGCGAGCGAAGTTTTCTTCTTCGGTCGGCTCCTCCGCCCGAGTGTCGGCGAGTTTTCCCTTTCGCGCTCTTCGTCGGAAGACGGGGAAGAGTCGTGAGTCGGGTTTACCGGTTTAGCGGAAGCCTGTGGGGCTTTTACCCGAATATACGGAGTAAAATGCAGGCCAGTCAAATTTAGATGCAAAAATTTGGAGGCGTTCGGCACCACAATGTGACAGAAAAGTCGCTTATCTCCTGGGCGGTCATAGTGAATGCAGATGTTCACTTCGAACTCGTGGGCGAAAATGAACGCGCAATCGATTGTCCCATACTCAACTTGAGACTTTAGGATTTTCTCCGTTTCAGACGGCTCTCCGCAGGACCTTAGCATCGGCGAGGCCAAGAGCCGTCGTCTCAATTGTAGGACCGACATATTGAGCCTCTTCAGTTTCATTAAAGAGTAAAACAAGCAATTTCCCGATGGCGTACTGGGAATCTTGTCCGACCGACGGAGGTTCGCAAACGGTTCTGCGCATTGATTTTTGCGAATATACGTGTGCGTGCAAACGTTCCCCGAGCTAACGGAAGACTTCTCGTCCGACGGATCGGGTTTTCGGTCATAGTTGCGTAACACACCGGAAAAATCTTCGAGCGGGCCTTCGGCCGAGGGAGGGTCGGGTGGCTGGGCTTCGAATGCGTCGCATACATCTCGTCTGGCGACAGATGATCCGTTGAGTGCAGATTTCTGCTTATGCGCGATTTTGCCGCGACTCGCGTTGCTTTCGGGTTTATTCGAGTTGCTTTTTCCGTTGGAAGCACTCGGCTTTTGCACAACTGGTGTCTTCTTTATGCTGAGCGAGCTCGGGATGTGCGCACGTGCGTTATCTTCCATTGCGAGATTTTCTACGCCGCGAGTCTGTCGCGGTGCGATAGCCTCGTCGGCAGTAACCGCTTTATTTTTCGAGGCCGAGACTGAGTTTAATTCCCACACGTCGATGCGAACGCCGTCCTTCCCCTCGCATTGCCTGTCCTCTATGTTGACCCTTAATTTTCTTTTTTGCTTGTCCCCTGAGCACGGCCAGACTATTAGCGACTGCGGTTTAGGAGTGCTGGCGCTTGTGCTTTTGCTCCGAGGCGGCGAGCTTGTTCGCATCGCGGCAAGTTCCTCGCGCTCAACCGGCGCTGGGCCTTTTGCGCTTGAGGGATCGGGGGAGAAGGTGGCCGTTGGGAGGCTCGAGCCCATTGAACCCGGGCTCCGGGGGAACTTGAATGTCTGCAACGGCTCCATATCGTTGGCGACTTTCCCCGACGGAGAAATTCGTGGATCCGACTCGTCACTGCTCGAGCTGCTAGGCTCATGAAGTTTCTGTGAGACTGCACCTTGGGATCGCCGAGTACTCCGCGTCTCGCGGCCTACCGGCTCTACATACTTGAAGTACGGTAGCACCTCGGGGGGCATGACCGATGCTCCCGAGGTCGACGAAATCACGGATTTCACCGTGCTCATCGACTCATCCGACTCTGTATTTTCTCCGCTCATTGGCGACACTGACGGCGGTTGTACTGCCGGGGCCTTGGAGCAAAACTCGATCGATTCGCTCAAGATTTGCCGGATTCGGGCAAGCTCGATCCCGCCAAGCGAGTATCTATTACCCATGTGTCTCTTCAGCACCACGCTCGTCAGCACGCACTCGAACCATACTGAATCCTTGTAATCCGGCACGTAAACGAACTTCTGGTCCTTTACTTCCGTGAACCATTTAATTTTTATTTTCGCGTCTCCGTGATAGACATCGTGAAGTGCGCGACATATATAAAAATCATCGTGTTCGTTTCGGACTGCCAAAAACTCGTTTTTATGAAAAATTAGCGCGTTTTTGTTGCGTGGTTTCTTAGTTTCGGCATTGCTTATCGAGCTGCTAGCGCTAGATGACTGCTGGCGAACTTTTGCGTGATCGGTGCCGTTTTGCTTTTTGACTGCTCGCGCGCGAAAAATTCGACCTGGCGGATCGCCTGCTTCCTCGTCCTGGTTTTCTTTTACCTGCTTGTCGGCCAAGTCATACATTTCTAGCCGTGGTAGATCCGGATTAGCTTCGCCTTCGGCTAGCACCGGGTTTCGCGATAGCGCGTCGGTGTTCGCGTTTTTAACTCCGGGGCGGTACACGATATCAAAATCGTAGCCGACAAGCGTTGCTTTTAGCCGATTAAATCGTAAGTCCGGCTTTTTCGTGATGTGAAAGTGTTTAAGCGCTTCATGGTCCGTGCAGATCGTGAATTTCCGCCCGTACAAGTAGCAGCGGAATTGCTCCTTAGCAAACACGATCGCGAGCAGCTCCTTATCGTATGTAGGGTACCTAAGTTCGCTGCCCTTCAAGCATCTCGACGCATACGCACACGGTTGATCTGAACCAATTTTGCCTTGGCTCAAAATCGCGCCTAAAGCAAAGTCGCTCGCATCCGTAGTCACAAGAAACGGCTGCGAGAGGTCCGGAGCTTTTAGCACCGGCTCCTCCGACATGAGCTTTCGCAACGAGTCGAACGCGTTTTGCTCGGCTTCTCCCCAGATGAACTCTACGTCCTTTTGCAGGAGTCTGAATAGTGGATAAGCGATTTTAGAAAAACCATTAATGAAGCGGCGATAATAGCTAAACAAGCCGATCGCTTGATTTAGCTTTCGCGCATCCGTCGGCGTCGGGTAGTTTGCCATGGCATGAGTTTTAGCCGGATCGGTTTTTATAAGACCTCCGCCGACTATATGCCCGAGCACCTGAGCCTCTTTTTTCAAAAATTGGCATTTTTTTGGCTCGACTGTCATATTTGCTAATAACAGGCGGTTAAGCACGCGCCGCAGACGCTCGTTGTGCTCGTCGAGGGTTTCGCCGAAAACCATGAGGTCGTCGAGATAAATCTCGACCTCATCGCCCTGCAGACCCGCCATCGCCAGTGACATCGCCCTGGTAAAGGTTATGGTGGCCTCCTTGAGGCCCATGGCCTCCTGTCAAATTGTAGAAGCTGATTGCCGTGCTTACCGTCTGGCGCGTAAAATGCCGTCAGGGATGCATCTCAATTTGGTGGTACCCCTGTTTGAGGTCCATGACAGTTATATAGTTGGCTGCAGCGAGATGCTCAAGAATATCGCTCGTGAACGGGAGTGGGTGGCAACTGCCTTCGGTCTCCTCGTTCAACGCCCGATAATCGGTGACCAATCGAAACCTCTTGTTACCCTGCGCGTCTGGTTTTTTGGGAACAATCCAGAGCGACGAGGAGTAGTTTGAGTTGGACGGTACAACGATATTCTGCTCGCGGAGCTTTGTAAGCTCTCTAAGCATGTGCTCCTTTATGGCAGGAGGGAAGCGAAAGCGATGGTTCCGGATTGGCTTGTTTGATTTCAGTAAAATTTTATGCTGTAACAAGTGAGTCGCAGGGAGCGGCTCGCCTTCAAGGCCGAACACTCCCGCGTACTCGTCAACAATCGCGCGTATGCACGCTCGCTCCTCTTCGTTGCACCCCTCGAGATTGGCCAACCGCATAATCTCATCGACTCGAGAGCGTCTGGCTTCGCTATCGGCCTGCAGCTTTTCATTTAATCGGCGGATCTCTTGATATTTTTCGACGTGCTTCTCCGAGTTCATGACTCGTCTTATTTTGGCGAAAGAGCTCGCATCGCTATCGTCATCGCCGTCCTCATCGGCGGGAGGTGAGTTAGCAATGGCGGTTTCCACCTCCTCTAACTCTACCGTAGGGGTAGTAATCGTAACTTCCGTATCGCTGATGTTAATGCACTCCGCGTAAACGCGGCCGTTGATACTCTCGCCCCTGAATTTGCCAAAAAGCAAGTCGGGGTGAAGGTTCTGCAAAGGAACCCACCCGACACTCACGTCGTCGTTCCGTACTCGTGCGCCTATAACCATCTTAACTCGTGCAGGAATTGTGACCAGCTCGGAGGATTCAAACGGTAGTTTAATGTCGCCCAGTTGGAGACATTTATTAGCAGCATCGACACAACCTCTGTGTGCATCGATCAAGTCCCATCCAATGATTCCGCTATTTTCTATCGGAAAATCATTGGACACTACATGGACTCTGCAAAGTAACCCTTGCAGCTGCACTACCGCCTGGCCGAGCGTGTACGCAGTACCGTCGGTCACACCTTGCACTTTGATGATTTTCTGTGAGTCATACGGGTAGCCGGGGGCTAGCTCCCCGACTTTCACGACGGAGATATCTGCACCGGAATCAGCGAAAAATTTGCCCGTGCGTTTTCTCAACTGCGGGCAATTTACGGACACGATTGGAGGTTGTCTGCCTGTGGTGAGAAATTTTATTTTAGCCGTAAGCGAGCATTGCTCCTCATTTCGCTCATCGTCTAGACGCTCGCCGCTTGAGGATTGCGACGAACGTGCGTCTAGTTTAAATTACCGGAAATGTTCTTACTGTCGCGATCTGAGTCTCGATTCTTACTCCCAGCCGAGCTATTGCGACGGTACTTATTATTCCAGTTTCTATTTTTCTTCTGGTTGGACTTGTTGCCGTTGCCATTGCCATAGTTGTTGCCGTTGCCGTCCTTATTTCCGCCCTTAGCGTTGTTGGCGCTCTTGTTATTATTAGAACCAGCGTTGGCATTTTTATTGTTCAAACCGGTGTTTTTATTATTGTTCGAACCGGCGTTTTTATTACTGTTCGAACCAGCATTTTTGTTGTTGCCGCTCTTCTTCTGGTAGGGGTTGGAGATCGCTCCCTCAATGCGCCCGCGGATTTTCGATCTGATCGGAACCCGCGTTTTGCTGCTTTTCGCCGCTTGCGCCGATCTCCTCTGCGGTGGCTCTGCGCACCTGAGCAGCGGGTTTAGCCAGTAACGGAGCATTGCCTGGCATCTCGGCCACTCTGCTTCCCCTCGAATTCAATAGCAGCGGTGATTGCCGCGCTTAGATCCTTCGGGAACCTGCAACGGACCTGATGGTCCAGCGGGGCTTTTAAACCAAACAAAAATTGGTCTAGCACGTCGACCCTTGCCTGGCGTCTCCTAGCCCGCCTATCCGAATTGGACAAATCGGGGGCTGACTCCACGATAGTCATAAAGCGGTTGAACAATTTTTCTACACGCAGGCCGTACTCGCCTACGGGCTCGTTCGGTCCCTGCTTGATGGACCGCATCTGCGTGTAGATCTGATCGGCTATGCCGATATTTGCATAGTGCAGCGTAATATCGTGCAATAATTTTTCTACAGAGGTGTAGTTCGCGATGCGCGCGCGGTAATTCTCCGTGGCTTTGCCCTTTAATTTATTGGCTATGTAGAGGAGCAAATATCTCTCATAGGCCGGGCCGTGTGACATCATTACCTCCCGCACACCTCTGCGGAAAAGGCTAAGATTGTCGGGATCGCCGTCGAATTCCGGGATCGCATTCGCGGCCTGGTGGAACGGCAAGCTAGCGGGGTTGCCGAATCCGTCCGCCCCGCCTGCAGCGTTTCCGTACATGGGAAAACCACGTTGCGGGGGCCCTGAGGCCCATTTGCGTCCGTGACCGCCGTCGGATGGGTCGGGGTCCGGATCGTCGTCTGGGGAATATCGGCCGCCGCCCCCTGGCCGTTTCCAAGACAGGGGCTCCTGCCGCGGGTCGCCGCGCGCGTATGCGCTGTCAGAGTACTGAGCGCGTCCGTCGGATCGGTGCGGGCGCCCCCGCTTACGAGGCTCGAACTCGTTGCTGTAGTTATTCGCGGATTTTGAGAGTTTCTTCGATTTCGTCGCGACCGGGCGTTGCTCGTATACGTGACGCGCTGGCGCTGAGCGATCAAAGCTAATGCCATGCCCATATTTGTTAAAACCGCGATCCGTATTGAATTCGGAGTCGAATATAGCGCCCGACTCACTCTCGGAGTCAGAATCTGTGTCGCTACCCGAGTCCGAAATCGGCCAAACTGGTTCCAACGAGCGCCTATGTTCACGCCGAGGTGTTTCCTGGCGGTGCCCGAAATTCGAGGCCGGGTCCACCGGTTCGCCGGCACGCCTGTGCTCGCGACGGGAACTTGCGTCTCGCGCAGAGCGAATGCTTCTCTGCTGCGAGCTTGCGGCCTTCGTCTCGGTTGGGATTTGGCGCGGCTCTTTCAGAGTTTCTATTTGCGCTATCATGCTCGCTTGCATTCCCTCAATACGCTTAAACATGTCCTCGATTCGCTGTTCGCAGCGACTGCTCCTGCACCCGCTGCTCGCTGCGCTGCCAATCGAGCTACCGTTACGCGAGCCCAGCTGCTCGTATCGCTCGCA
Source organism: Trichomalopsis sarcophagae (assembly GCA_024372645.1). Taxonomy (NCBI): domain Eukaryota; kingdom Metazoa; phylum Arthropoda; class Insecta; order Hymenoptera; family Pteromalidae; genus Trichomalopsis; species Trichomalopsis sarcophagae. The sequence continues at coordinate 36,842 of QLSS01000335.1, read as the reverse complement.
AAGCTGTCTTACCGTTGGCGACGCCCGGCGGTTGGACTCATCTTCGCCTCCGGTGATGCACTCGGCGTGTACGACACGAGCATCTTTTCGTGGGTAATCCGAGTCACTGCCGCTTCGCGAATCCCCCTTTCGCTGGAGCGTACGATTTTCCTCGCGGGCTACGCGGGTTGCCCGCCGTTCCCGTCCCGGCCAACCGTATTGAGATAGCGCCTGAAGTGGGCTACGCGTGCGCGGTGTTCGGGCTCGTGCGCCAATTGGGGAGGCGAGGGCGAATGGGTTTAGCACCTGCGGGACCTCAGACTTGGGCGGCAGGCGTTGACCGTGCTCATACGGTCCGCAGCGTCTGAACCTCGTTGGTTGTACCTTGCCATGCTGTATTTTTAATTTCATGCAAATTGAGAATGCCCGCGTGGCTTTTACTTGTGATTATGCCCTGGCCATCAAGCTTTAAGTTGTCGACTGATCTCGTTAACTTGTTCAGATTCTTTTTAATGATTTGAATCATCGTTTGTTTTTTCTTGGTCCTGAACTTAAAGCTTACTCATGAACATGGACCTAAAACTTAACATAGACATGGACGTAAGGCGTACTCCTGGACGTGAACGAAAGGCATACTCGTGGGCATGGACGTAGTGGCTCCTGTTCTCTCTACATCGCTATAGTGGCTTATGGGTTCTCTCAACCCTGCCACTTGTTTCTTAGCTGTAAAAAATACACGTGGGCGTTAATCTGCGATTGAGAGGATACCCGTACAAAGCTCCCGATGCTTTGTGCATAAACACCGGGCTACCTTGCAGTCAGTCGAGGCACATTCTAAAAGAAAAACTCTCCAACTAACCTAGTCTCTTCTTGCAGAATGTGTGCCGAAGCACGGCTCCTGCCGCCCGAGACCCACTGAGCACGATTTTGATTGAGCATGGGACACTCACTAAGTGTCTATACGTGCGCACGTACTGAGTCAATTAAATGTTTAAGTGTTAAATCTCTCACAGATTCGCACAGACTCCGTATCGTACGTTACGTTGGCTACCACCCCGTTAAACTGTTCATACATTCATATATACATATATTATGCACAGACATGACTTCATTACCTAGCAGGAGTCTTTTATATTTGCTGGTGATTATCCATATATTTGCCAGAGTTACTCGTCGAGCTGTTCGTAGTATAGTCCATGCTCATCCATTGTCTTGTCCCGTATATCCTCCCAGTCCGAGCTTGGAGGAGCTAAGAATTATTTCATTTCATTTTTTTTTTTAATTAATTGCTTAATTAATTTACTGTAGAGTTTACCTATACGTCAGCAGCCCCACCTACGCGGTGTCTGCAAGCAGCACAGCACGTAGGCAGACTTGCACTAGTAGTATTAGCACCCGTTGGCGATTTGAAATTGCCCCATACGTGTAGAGTGATCACGTGACCTGCGCATCTGCACACGGCCCCTTTTCAGCTCTCGCTTTATCGTGTGTGTCGATGTTGCTTTCACGAACCGCACGTATATGCACACGTGTGTAGACATCATCCAATTTGTATCGTATTCGTAAGCTGTTTGCTACTGAGTGCGAACGCATCGACAGTAACTCTCCCTTCGTTCTTGTGCACACGTACTAAAATATAGCACGCGTCAGATTCAAAATGGCGTTGCCGCATTTCACTTTGCGCGTTGTTCCCAGCGGCTCTTTTCTCTCTCTCCCTCCGTTTCGTATAGCTTACGTGCGAGAGAGAGGTAGCAACCCCCCTTTCTGACGCTTCGTTCTGAGAAGCTTAGCGCGCGGCTTTGCCCGTTTGAAATTCTAGGAAATGCGTTTAGTCGATGTTTCTTGTTTCAGCTTGTTTTGGTTTTTATGAGAACGTGATTATTCGAAATGCTTATTCGCGTCGCTTTCCCTACGCGATTTTCGAGAATTCGATTTTGTCGTTCTTGACTTAACACGTTTATTTCGCGGAATTTTGGTTTAGACTGTATTTTGCGTTTTTACATTTCACTTTTCTTTCAAATACGTGTTTTGTCTCGATTTGTAGATTCAATTCTTAACAAGAGAAAACGCGCTCTTCTTTGTATTTCGTTTCTACGTCACTGTACAAATTTGCTTTCGTGTACTTAGACGTAGGCTCTGGATTTTCCCATCGAAATAGATCTGATGCCATTGTTTTGAATCGGCGGTGACCTTGGTATGTTAGTTGGAGGAAGCTGGACTTCGTAGACGTTATAGGCTGAGCCGGGACGTGTGACTTTCTTTGGCTCCTTTGTTATGCGGCTTAGTCGTGACGTTCACTGAGAAGCAGCGTGCCTTTTTCCTTTGAGTATAGATCGTAGTTCTTTTTTTCTTTTTATTCACTTGTGTGTCACTGTTCACAAAAACCGATCCACGCAGCGGGGCTCATAACCTGTATGAATAAAGGATATTTCCTACGCGTGATATAACAAGGGAACAGGGTAACAGACGAAATGAGTACACTTGGATAGAAGAAATGAACTAAACGTGGCTTTATCAAGAAAAGTAACAGAGCGTTGTAAGAGAAACGTGGCGTGGTGCGCGAGATGTTGCTTACAATCTTGTGTGTCACATTTTTCCCAGGCTTCTCATTCTTAGAGCCGTCGGTTAACTACACTTCACTGTTTTTAAGGAGTTCGTGTAATCCCGTCTTCCATTTTTCCCTTTCCGGGATCATAATCGAGAATGGCTTGGAGAAATAAATACTTGGGCCATTCTGTTGCAACCTCTTTCTTCCATTAGCGGCATTACTTGTTCTTGAAAATAATAACTGTCATTCTGAATAAACCTATCTTTGAGTGAACATCTGTGCTGTTTACTTTATATATACACAATATTTCGGTGTCAGAATTGGTTTCGAAAATACGCCAATTACTTGATTTTTTATATTCTACTACAATAACACGCTGAAAAAAATAGTGAAAAGTACATATTTTCATTACGAAGTCAACTTAACCATGTCAGACATAGAGAAACCTTTTACAGCATTGATTGCTGCTGTGACGAAGGCGTTGGCGGATACTCTGAGGATTGCTATTCCACAAGTTACCACTCCTGTTATAAATCAGCCTGAATCTACTTATCAAGCTCATCCCAAAGCTCCTCCGTTCAAGTATCAAGAATATCTTTTGTCCGACGGAACGACAGTCGACGATTATTTCAAAAGATTCAAGTGGGCATTACAAATAAGTAAAATTTCAGAAAAATGTGGTAATTTCGCTCGAGTATATATGGATGCAAAACTTAATAGTGCTCTTCAAATTCTTGTTGCTCCCGATAAACAAACGTCGGGAAAAATAAATATGCAGAAAGTGTTCGACAAATTGTACAGCTACAAAATGAATTCATTTCTAATTTTTCACTACGATTAAAACAAGGAGCTATGTTCTGCGAATACGACACGTTTCTCGACAGGATGTTGTTTGAGCAACTCCTACATTGTCTCATCGATCGAGATATGCGCGACGAAATAATCGCCAAGAAATGTACTACATTCAAGGACGTTTATGAAATAGCATATACATTGAAGTCAACTCTTCAAACAGCGGATGAGGTTACCTCTACTTCTAATAAGATACATGCACTATCTGATTCAACAATTCATTTCGAGCATAAACGGAATGCTTCGCATACATCGCGCAGTGCCTTTCGGAAGCAAGATCATAGCGAACAACAAGGTCAGTACGCTTGTTATGGATAACGTCATAAACGCAGTGAGTGTCATAAATGCAACAAACGTGGGCACATAGCGAAAGTTTACAGAGCTTCAGCTTCGCTTTCTACTTCTTAAATATGTTATGTCCTAAGCTATTGAAAGCTGTCACCGGACAGTAACTCTGCAGGTTATTTTGCTTTCATAAACATAGACGAGGACAAAACTTCGGGGAGTGAAGCTGAGCGCCGTCGGTGCTTGGCTACCTTCGCGATCTGTTTAATAGAACGGCCTCCAGTAGCCGCCGGAAAATCTTTCGAAATCGCACTGTTTCGTTGCGCGCACTGATTCTAATTAAACTCTTGCTAACGCAGATTCCGTGACTTCTGAGAGATTTGTTGTAAGGACGTTACTTTAATTGTAATGTCCTTATGACGAATAGGGTGGGCTAATAGGGTCTCTAATTATGAGAGAGAAAGAGAGAAATGCGCGATAGGGGCATGCAGTCTATTTAATTAAATTCACTTACCTTTTTCTATATATCTGCAATGAGCCTGATTTGCTCCCAGCTCGTCCTCTCAGCGGCTTTTGGCTCAGCTACCGAAGTGGATAGTTTCGAATTGAACGGGGCGACAGGGATCAGGAGCTTTTGGGTTAATTACTCACACGCGATTTAAATTGTAATATAGTTTATTCGATTTTCCACAAAATTTGAATAACGCTCGCTCGTTAAATGTTCTAGTTGTATGATTGCAAGTAAAGTAAGTTTAATGATAGAAATATTTAAGTTATTTTACTAGACGAAATATTTTAAGTCTTTACACTGATCTGAATTTTTCTAAGTCCCAAAACGTTAAAATGATTCTAAGCCCTGGCGCTATCAAAAAATAAATCCCGAACGGTCGAAAATATTCTAAGTTCCAAGATGTTATACCGGACCGGGCTCAGGCAGAGCTTTCGCGTGGCAACGATTTTTGAAGCAGACTGGAGATCTGCGAACCTGTTGCTGGGCTCTTTTATACTCTCGTAGGACAGGCGATCACCGATTTTCGTCTCCTCAGCGGAGTTGGTGTTTGGCCAATTAGAGGGCCTAGATGCAGCTTCTTGTCTTATATGGAGCTTTTTACGCATGTGACGTTGCAGAGAGGGCCAATCAGAAAATCAGAGTAAAATTCCTCTCCTCAAGACATCGAGTCCCCTCGTGCTTGTCTTCTCCTGTCAAACTTGCCTACGAGTCTTCTCCTGTTAAACTCGCCTACGAGTCTTCTCCTGTCAAACTCGCCTCTGATTTATCTTCCTTATCTGCAAACTCCTAGAAGCTTCCTCTGTGCATTTTAAGATGACTTGCGCCGGGTCCTCTTTGGTGGCTCCTCGAGCTTCTAGCGCGCGTGACTTATGTGTCACTTGCCGATAACGTTGCTCGTTCCACGGCCTCTCTTCATTGCACGTGCATCGCTTTCGGGTCTGCGCGGTCCACGATGTACAGTAGGCTTCTTGTTTTTTTCTCTTCTGCTTGTGATGTGCTGTATTCGTTATATTTTGTAGTGGCTCGGTATTAGTATCGGTGTGTTCTGCTTAGTTTCCTGCCATAAAGTCGTAATGTGTGCATGCGTATCGGTATGCCACGCTTGGTCTCTTGCCGCAGTGTCGTGATGTGTGCGTGCATATCGGTATGCTACGCTTGGTCTCTTGCCGCAGTGTCGTGATGTGTGCGTGTATATCGGTGTGCTAAGCTTGCTCTCTTGCCTCTGCTGTAGTACCGTAATGTGTGCGTGCGTATCGGTGTGCTTCGCTTCGCCTCTTACCGTAGAGTCGTGGTGTGTGCGTGCACATAAATGTTCTATTTTATCTTTATTATTTTACGTGAATTTACTATTATTGAGTTTCTTAAGTTAATTATTGAATTTGTTGAATTTGCTATAATTTATTATATACTACATTCTAGTAGGAAGAGTATCGATGGATTTACTTTATAATCACTAATCTTATTAGTTATTAGTATTTTAAGAATGCGGAAGAAAGTGAGCGTTTCACAGTTTTGACGGATAGCCATACTGTTTACTATTGTGAACAGGAAATTTGAATCGTTGAAGCCATTTCTGTCTTAATGCACACATGATAGAAAATTTTGATGCGTCATGTAAAGCGTCACGAAGCAAGTTTCCGATTTGAGAGTAGTCATTTCTATTTTCCACCTGATGCCATGATGTTTGAGCCATTTGCTTTCCCTTTGCATTTTATCTGAGAGTTTTTTCCATGAGTAGGGATTTTTTAATGTTAGAACAATAGGATCTGCACAATTTTCCTTGAGACGTATGATTGCTAATTCCTTTAGAATATAATCTTCCATACTCCATTTTCCGGTGCAGCTTAGACGCGCTTCTTGACATCTCCACTAATAGGATTGCACTGAATGATGCGATCGTGTAAGATCAGACGGTAGGCTGAAGTGTAGGCACGAAAATCTTTTTTAGCCTCAAACTCCAAACATACATGGACAGGAGCGCTCTTGAGAGATTCGTTTTGTCGTGAACAGTCAATATAACTATGAGTGGTGCAAAGTTAAGAAACGAAGATTTTGTCAGCAGCGGTTGCGGATCTCTTCCATAGTAGGATTTTTGAAAATTAGCGTACATATCATAGAGAATGCCAAACTGATTTTTAGCTATGTCGAGAATCATATTGTTGTATGGATAATATTGTGAATTCAAGAAAAGTTTCACATTACTTAACTCAAAATGGTCAAATCAACTGGCGTTTGCAGTTCTCAATGATTTTCTCTTTGTTTGCAGTCCAAGAATCAAAAAACGAGGTTTTTCCAATTGATTTGATGTTTTCACTGTCCAGGCGTGTTTAGTAGTGCTTGAGAAAAGAGGATATTCAAATAACTCCCAATAACGGAAACACATGGAGATAGGATTATCTTTACCAATGAAATTCAATAGCTGGATTTTTTGTTTATCAGATGTAACAACATATGGCATCAACCACTCTATCTTTGATACTTTTACTTCGTAATCTTCATAAAGAGTTACACCAAATGCTACAGTACCTTCCTGGATTATTACGTTCAAGTCGCTTCTCGATCTTGTGAGAATGAGCTCATGCTTCATATTAACTATAATCTTTTTATAGTTTTCTGCAAAACCCAAGAACTCAGTGGAATCTCATCATCAAAATTTCCCTTTTTATCTACGACCGATTTGATATTGTCTTGAATATCAAGCCAGCCTGCTTTATCCAGCATATCATTCTGATTCAAATAAAATGAAATCAATCCTTTCATAACACTGCTCAGACCAACATTTTTACTCTTATCTATCTCCACAGCATTAATCTCATAACGAATTTCATCGAACAGATGACAAATGCCATTGTTGTCAAATGATGACGTGTGACGAAACTTCTATGTTTTATATCCTGGACGCACTCTGGGAAAGAACTCATGGATTGTATGAACTTTCCTATTATTGATATAAGCACCTCCAGTAATATTGTACTTAACTCTGAGTGCATTAATTCTCAATATTTTCACTGGTAAATCGGAGCTGTGTTGAATGTTCTCTTCAAGAGTGCGAGGAGCAGAGCCAAGGAGACGGCCTATGGAATCATGAGGTGTGAAATCTATCGGATGACTTAATGACAACGAGGATTCGATTCCTTTGGATTTCAAATTTGCTTGTAAAAATTGATTAATAGTATCAATCTCTCAACTACCAGTAGGAATATTAATAATAATATCTCCGTTTAAATGCAGTTTATTATTTGAATAGTCAACATTGGGAATAGAGTTAAATGAAAAAAGTTCAACTAAACCCAAGACATAATTTTTATGCTTCGGTAGTTCAATCGAAGGAAAATATTGCGCTGCTAAGACAGATGAGAGTTTTCTGAGAGACTCAGAGTGAAGCTAATTTCCATGACTGATCGGAAGATAATGAAACCATTCGTCAGTGAGCACCTCTTTTATAGTCTCCCAGCTAAGAAAAAGAGACAAAGATGGCCACATATAAATGAGTCAAAATTTTGATATCTTTTATAGTTATATTTCACTTCTTTCACATTAAAATACAACATGAGATCTTTAGAAGGTTTAAGATCGCCAAAACTATCAAAATAAATCACTTCAGGACCACGTTTGCGATAGCAAACCCAGTGAGTGCCTCTATTTTGAAAGTCGTCCAAGTTTACCATTGCTGTTTTATTATGCCATGGACCATCGGATGGTAGATTATTTCTCATGAAAACACATCTGAAATCTGAGATTTTCGTCATATGAGCATATTTTTTTAGATCGTAGTCAGTCAGTGCAGGATTTGGCAAAGTTAAATCAAAGTTTTCTTTTTCTACTGACTTGATGACCACGACCGAAATGAGATTTCATAAATAATCCTATTCCAGTTTTATAGGACTTAAGATGAAGACCTTTTCCTAAAGCAAAAGCTTCCATGGTCTTATTATGCCTCTTACTTTCTTTATGATTTTTCTGCGCAGCTTTAGCATCATTAACTGCTTTAGCTATTCCAGCAGCGCCTCCTGCTAGAGCACCTGTTACACTTAGTCCTGCGAACAATGAAATGAGAAAAGAAAGAACTCCGCCAATTTTTTATGAAAGCGGCAGAATACGTAGAATGATAACGTTTTTCTTTCCCCCTACATATTTAACAGCTTGACGTGCACCCTTCAAGGCTGATTGAATAACCTTGCGAAAACTTTTACTTGTTGACATTGATTTTTTAGCTGCAGTCACTAACTTATTAAATTTCAGGCCCATTCCAGTTTTTCTTTTTAATTTCATAGCATTGCTAACAGCAAAAGCAAAAGCTTTTTCGCCAAGACTAGCATCCTTAGCTCTGACACGTTGCATAGCTTCCTCAACAAGCATCTTGTCAGCAGCTTCACGATCTCCGTTTTTATCGGAATAAGCTATGTCGTGTTTTTTACAAGGCCTGATCAAGCGGATTAATACCAGGATCTCCTATTTTCATTCGCTTTTTTAATTTAGTTCCGGTACCGCAGTATTGATATCCAGGAAGATGAATTTCAACAGGTAAGTTATTGATAACTTTATCAAGTAATCCATAGCCTTTCGGCTGTTTCTGAAATTTGTGTATGATCATCTCTCTTCGAGTTTTGATTCACAACTGACGTTCATGGTATAAAACGAGCGTTTATATTTCGAGAGCTCAATGTTATATTTGACTCTGTTGGACGAACATGGATTTTACCGAGCAGAACGTCAAACTCCCCGTGACAAATTTCGATTTTGGAAAAGCGAAGAGAAAGAAGCGTCATGGGGAACTACTACCAGATAGTATACGAGCAGTATTCTGTGGTCCATCAAACTGTGGAAAAACAAATAGATTATTGGCTTTAATTATACAACCCAATGGTCTTAGGTTTGAGAATTTGTATGTATGTATGTATACTCTAAATCCTTGAATCAGCCAAAGTATCAATTTCTCAAAAATGTTTTGGATCTGATCGAAGGAGTATCATACCTTCCGTTCAGTGAGCATAAATCTGTAGTATCTCCAGATGAAAATTGTTTGTACTGTTTTGCAATAAAAAATGAATTATGAGTCTGTTACGTCGGAATTAACGCAACTCACCAATATACTTACTTATATTCAAGTTCCTATCTGCTGTATTTATTATTTTTTTAGATTTACAAGGAAATCTCTTTTGGTTACCTCAGATGCGGTCACTGACTTCCGTGAAAGGGAACCGGATAACAAAATCACTTAGACAGGGTTAAGTTTTAAAGCAACTACTATAATGTATTTCACTCGTATTAGAGAAAAGAGTACAGTACCTAGCAGTGTATATATGCGTGTGTGTGTGTGTAGAGAGATGCGAGCGGCAGGAGGTTGCAGCTGTGGGTCCTTGTCGCTCCTTGAGCCTGGCGTTGGTGGTTCAGTGCGGTCAAGCTGGTGTGGGTCTCGGATCCCTTCGGCTCGTTCCACCTTCGAGCAGGTGCAGACAGATGGGCGCCTTGATGTGTCGTCTCTCTTCTTAGCGACGAGAGAGAATGGCGTGTCTTAGTGATCGTGGCACTTATACAACTTGGTACCACGGAGGTAAAACTGTTTGTTTTCCCGAGTAATTCAACTACTCTCACAAGTCTATACTTTTCAGCAATGAATTCTTTTTTTAACTGATCTTACTCGCGACTGGTAGAGATTCAATATTAACTTATAAGCTGGTTTGAATTTAGTGGTCTGGCGACTTGCAGCGATTCGACTTGTAAGGCTACCTCAAGAAAACTGACGATGTGCACCCTTTTGCTCCCGGCCTTTATATACTGGAAATCCTGTAGCCTTGATTTTCCATATTAGGAGTGCCTAATATTTTCATGACTTTTCTCTTAACTTTGCGTGACCTCGTAAAATTTTTATTACCTTGAGTTTTTAGGAAAAGCGTCTTGTGACAGCTCTCCTGCTGCTTTTTGTCGCCTGCGGACTGTCATGCTCGACTGATGCTTGCTCTCCGCATAGCTATTGATTTTCGTCGCTTTTTGTGAGGAATATCGCGACTCGCTTAGTGACATCTTTTTATTTAGTCGCCGTCATTTTTTTCTTGGCGTTAGCAATTCTTTCGGATGATATTCGCCTAGAGCGCGGTTTGTCGCTACGCCTCTAATCCTATTTTTGTAGGAATACGTTGTGGTGGTAAATACTGCTTCTTGCGGCTGCTGCGATGACGATGCTAGCGAGTGTCTCACGTATGTGTGTTTCTTGTTTCGTGCGTAAAAATTGTGTGACCTACTTAAATTGGCGTCGTAGGCGCGTAATGGAATCGGGGATTCCATTACAAGTCTCAAACTTGCAGTTTAGTTGTAGACATCAGCACGTCAGCACGTCAGACTTCACGAATGAGAAGAATATTCTTATAATTAGTGAGCTCTTGTGATTTCGTGAGGCTATTAAAAAAAATACACTTTATTAAAACAGGAGAAAGATGATTTTGAAAAAGTCATTGGTGATACTCCAAAACCAGTCATCACACAACTTGAGAAACTTTTTGAGATGAAAAGTGAAAGCCCACTACAGCAACCATCCAATCACATTTTGGATCAGAACAACAGTAAAAAAATGAAAAAACGAATGAGAATCGATCGATCAAGTTTGCTCAACGATCAAAATAATAATAAATCAAGTTTTTTCGATTATGTTTCGATTATAATGATGATGATGATGATGATAATTATGTCAAAGTCAGAAATGGAAAATATCCTGAAAGTAATGAACTTACAGAATTGCTATTTAAAAAATAACCAGATGATCTTCTTTTGATTTCAGCAGATTGTGAAAATTATCGCAAGATTCTGGAAACAACAAATGCTCATCGAACAAATTTCAGCAAAGATTAATCTATCCGAATCTCAAGAAGTAATAAATATAAAAAAACCGCTGGCACGTAGCTTCATGGTATACATACACACACACACACTCACACACACACACACACACACATCCAGACGGATATTTTCTAATAGGCCAGTCAATAGAGCAAAATAATGTCGATATTTTGACAAAAATACGTACAACAATCTGACCGTGCGATCATGTAAAGTACAGTCCCTAGATGTTAACTTTTGTGTTTCCAACTCGCAACTTGCATTCTTAAGTTTGTTATTAACAAATTAGTGCAAAAAAACGCTTTTTTTTAGTTTTTTGCTTATATAGAGAAAATTACTCGATCAATATGAATTGTGTGAATGGAAAAGTTATAGAGTATTAAATTACGAAGAGAATGAGATGTCGAACAACCCGATCGGTTGATTAGAACTGGAAAAATTCCGGAAAAACCGGAAAATTTTTCAATTTTTTTGAAAATTCATAATTTTTTTATTTATGAAGATTAACAGCTGAAATTTTGCACAGAAGTAGATAGTTATATCAACTTTAAATGTGCAAAAGGCAGGCACGGCCGGATCAATAGTTTTTGCGCAATAGCGATTTTAATTGTTTTATGCTTTTTTTTGTCGGGTGTCCTCTACGTCGGGACGCGGTCAGATTTCAATTCTAATACCAGCATTCGAAAGTATAAATAGATTACTAAAAGACGTATATTCCAAGTTTTTGTTAAAATGCATTGAAATGGTCGAAAAATGCAGTTGAATATCGGCAAAAGCGTCCGAGCGCGCTCGAGCGTGCGAGGAGTGGGGGAATGAGGGGAAGCGCGCCTATATAGATATACAGTCGCGCTGCGCGCAGCGTCGCATCTTTTCACTCGCTTTTCTCGGAGACTACTGCACCTTTTTGGATGCAGCAATCTCTGACAAGATTATGCGCTTAGTCACTATGCGAGGGACATCTACACGTTTCGCCGCGATAGCTAATTCGTCGCGCTTCGACACCCAAGGAATGCCTAACGTTTTAAAGACCATATCCGTTTCGCCATCTGGTGCCAGGCAGAACTTTCTCATCTAAATCGTCTAATCGACTAATTGAAGTTACAGAGGGGAAAAAAGAGAGATTTGAGCCGTTGCGAGAGAAAGGAAAGCAACTAGGTTTAAGAATAATAAGAACGGTTTAAAAATTCAGGAAAAATTGTCCATTGGTTATTTTGTTACAATATTATTCATTCAAACCTTTTCATTGGTTTTGAATAATTAGTCAAATTGTAACATATTTGATAATTTACTTTCTTACGTATATCCTGCAGTACACGTAGAATGTTTAAACCCGAGATACTAGTTTTATAACGTTTTGGCAAGTTTACCTGAAATTTTAACTTTTAGACTTTTCAACTTTTCTCGTGTCAGCTGTTCTAAAATAGAATGAAAGAGAAAACTACATGGTTAAATTATTAGAAAAATGTCAAATGTCTCCTTCTAAGAAGCTGACAAAATATTGTAAGAAAACAGATAACTATTCTACTCGTAGACGACATAGAGCTAGCACTTTGAAATTTAAAAGGCAACGTTTATTTTTAAAAAAACAAAAGTCAGTACTCAGGCATAAAAACGAAATTTCGGAAGGTGCTACCTATGAATCAAATATTTCTTTGATGGATAATGTAAACGATAGCATTGAAATAGCTTGTATAGATGAAAATTATGAATCAATTGTAGTTTTCTTCGACTTGGAAACTGATAGCACAAATGGTGATTGTGATATTCTTCAAATTGCTGTGAAATATGAAGCATATGAATTTAGTATTTATATTAAACCTACTCAACTTATATCAGACAAAGCTAGTCAAATAAATGGGTTGACATTTACCAATGGAAACTTGAAATTGCATGAAATAATAGTGATTACTGTTAATTTACAAGAAGCTCTTGCTAAGAACTCGAATATACAAGGCTTTGAAGCACACGATGCTGCTGGAGATGTCGCTATATTAGAGCAAATTCTATTAAAATTAAATATTACTAAAACGCAAATTCTACAGTGTTCTTTTGCGTGGAATGAAGCCAAAGAAAAAATATTAGTATCAAAAAAGTGTACTTCGAATTTAAAGTTTGTGATGTTGCGCTTTTGATAACCAAAATTTGGTGACGCTAACAATCATATACTCTGTTGTGTTGATTCTACTTCCTACCGCGGACTCTTAGATCTTCAGAGGGGGACAAATCGTAGGTTTTAGGAACAGGTATACCTGGCGTGGCGAATGTCTAAAATAAAGCTTAATTCACACTGTTATATTTGGTAACAATTATTCGTATATTCTGCAACCCCCATTACGGAACGGAATTCGCTCGTATACAAATTGTTTACTGATACCGAGACTAGAATTTTCGCGTGCTTTTAATCTTGATTAAACAAGCTCTGTATTATTAATCTTCGCGAATAAATTGAATGACATTACTCTAATAAAAACGAACTTGTAATATTAATTAGTGAATTAACGAAAATACAATCGAGTATATCGTTCGTACACGAATCTTCCAATATGGTGTCGGCGTCGTTTTGACGGACGCGGCGTCCCTCGAAATGGCGTACGACCGTTACTCTCTTGGAATAGCGTTGCCCTCGTCCAGTCACCCTAGTAGTCGTGCTGAAAAAACGCGAAAACCGATAGAACGCATCGATAGATCCGTGATCAACGTCGCTACTAACGGGCAATAAGCATGAGTACTTGGATTTGCGGGCGCGAACGTATTAAGTTGCGGAGTGATTATAAACACTCGACTACTTTATTCGTGAGGATTGGTTACGAAAGGATTGGTCATCACTACGCACCTGATTAACGCACGTCCTGTTCTAGGTTGTCCGACCTACAGGGGCTAGGGCGTTATCGTTATTCTTGCCGGATCGCTTAGCGATCAACAGCGTCGCTACGCATTACTCCCCAACCGTTGCTGGATCTTTAGATTCACAGCGTCTTAAAATCTCTCTGTGATAATGCTGGATCTCTTGATGATCGACAGCGTCGCTACTTAAATTGTTGCGCGGTGTCTGGATCGATTTTCGATCAACAGATGGCAAAAATGGTTTTGATGTTTCGCGGAATTACACAGCAGCCGATAGGGTCTCGGCGTTTGTTAAATATGGCGGGATCAGTTAGATCGACCGCGTCTCAACCTATTCAAACGGCGCGATTACTGACGCACGCTACGCGAGGAGAATTCCGTTACACCATATAAATATACCACTCACCAAACAATTAAGAAATCCAATACCAGACAAACCACAACTTACTCGCTGAACTATTCTCTCGCCTTCTCTGCTACAACAGCTTCGACTTCCTTTTACCTCGATGGTGGTTGAATTTGGCTGGCAAGTGAATATCGGGATGCGTCCTACTCGCTTCAAGGATGAGAGAATTCTGGTGAAGAAGGAAGTCTCCTCCTTCCCTCTATCCTGCGCGTCTCCGGAAAATCTTAATCCGCGCCCTCTATAATAATTTATATTGGCGCGAGATCATCGGCGTTATATACGCTGGCGCTATCTCTTACGCGAGCGAGAGAGAAAGGGATAGTATACGTTAGGTCGCGGAGTCGTCATATTTCCCCTTGTCAGGATTTAGGCGATCCGCGGACGCGGTGCACTGGACTCTCCCGTGTTCATTGGGGCGTCACAGTGTGGCGACATGGCACTGGTAGTGGTGCGCGCTAGTGGTGTACAAGCGCTTTCCCACTACCAGCATCGTCTCGCGGCGGCATGTATATTCGCGCGCGGTTCCTATTCTCCGCGCGCGCTATATTTCGGCGCGTTATTACTCTCTCTCTCCCTCTCCCAACGCCGCGGTTCCCTCTCCCGCGGTCCGCCGCACTATAGCGGAACGTACGATGATGCGCGTCGATGATGCGCACGCGTCACTTATAATCCGAACTCGCGCGGTGTCCTCCTCGGTGGTGTTTACTATGTAACCCGTAGCGACTCCTAGTGCCCGCAGGGTTAGATGTGTGGCTGCTGTATCGGTACAGCAGCCCGCTACACCTGGCGACAACAACGCGGCGCTACTCTACGTTGTAGTCTCTCGCCGGACCGCAGGGGAGCCACCGCTGCTCCATGCGGTTGGCAGGAGAGGTTATGCTCCTCAAGGAGACACAACAACACATCGCGGGTAATCTACCGCTGCTCCCGAATTGCAGCAGGTATTTTAAGTTCCCGAATCGGGCTGCACGTCGCAATATTATTAGAAGGTTCGTAAGCACTCAGGATGGTTAGATGCTCGTTACTCAGACATTTAGCCAGCGTTCAGATGCTGGCTCCTGAACCAATTATCCATGTAGAAACCAATCACGTTTGATAAAACAAGTTGGGGGCGCGTCTCGGACGGTAAAATCAGGAATCAACTAATACGAGTTACCATCGGTTGGTATTTGGTGGCGCGGGTCAGTCTGGCGCACTATCAGCCCAGCCCCTACTACTATAAAACTAATTTACTGTTAAAGCATTTTTACCTGAAGTCATTGTAGATGTTCCTGGTTTTGGTGACGTTTCTCTCTCATCTGACTTCTTCTTCTTCTGCTCGTTTCCTTCTTGTTCTGTATAAATAAGAAAACAAATTGGCATTATTATTTTTTTAAAATAAAGTTATATCATTTTTAGAATAAATTTAATATTTTTACCATTTGCTTTTCTCTTCATATTCGAGGGTGTAATTTTAGGAATCCGCTTGAGATCGCGTATACTTTTAACGGATTTGCACGATGCGCAACTGGATGATGTCAGCAGCCGGGGATCGTCGAGGCTGCTCAGCTGCCGGCGATCAGCCAGAACAGTTCATCAATGCTCCACCCCGTGAGATAATCTATGGGCACATTTGCAGACCTTTTCCAAAAAATAATTGATTTTCACTACGGGTAACGAAACAAAAAGAAAGGTCTTTCCAGCGAGTGTAGTTTCTAGATCTCTTCGGTCATTCGCCAAACACTAAAAGACTTTACAACGTTCATCTCTGCAGGTATCTGCGACACTCACGCATTTTCGTCCACTGCTAGCGAAACGAAAAAAAAAGGGACGGGTATCTTTATAAAACTTTTCGGTGCCTTTGCACCTTTTTTTTTTGGGGGGGGGGGGGATTTCCTGTAGGCCTCTAGGAAACTCGTCAAAGTCAGTACTACGTTTTGTTAATGTCCTCCCCCTCTGCAGGTAGCGCAACAAAAGAAAAGGGATCTCCACCAAAAAATGACCCGGCCGTATGCGCGAAAAAACTTCGAATCGCTCATGCAAGGGAAGGGATTGCAAGAACGCTATAGGCTTTCAAAAAAATACATACGGGGTTAGACTGGGGATACTCTCCCACTCTCTCATCGGGTACTAAAACAGTCTGAGAGGAGAGAGGGTGTTTTAGTATCTTGAAGAGAGAGAGAGGGGATCCCTCCTCTTCCATCGGGTACCAAAACACTCTGAGAGGAGAGGGGGTGTTTTAGTATGCCTATGTTTTGGTATGCCTAGAGCCTATCTACCAGTTACAGCTACGTCCACTTGATCATGATCCCCTATGTTAGGGGTGAAAATTATAAAACGAGGCTTTAAAATAATTTTAAAAAACGGTGAAAAAATATTTTCAAGTGGTTTTTGAGTCCTTTCAAACTCTATAACCGTGCTGCGATCATCCCCCATTTTAAGGGTGAAAATAGGGGTGAAGCGGGGGTGACGACAAATAACGACACATTTTAAATCTTAATTTTGTAAATTACCATTTTAACATAATTTGATTAAATATTGTTAAAATATTAAAAATTTTGAGTTTTATAATATATTTATTTTATTTATTTTAATCATTGTTGAAGAGGAGGAATTAAAGGTTAACTAGTCTTCATATATATCTATAAATTTAAAAAAAATTTATATTCAAATTATTAAAATTAAATTTATAGAAATTAATTTTTAATATATATATATATATATATATATATATATATATATATTAAAAATTAATTTCTATATATATATTGTGTGTGTGTACACACGTGACAATATATATATATATATATATATTGTCACGTGTGTACACACGTCACGGGTTTCGAATTACTATATGAAGACGAGTAGAAGAGTGCAATGCGGTGGAGTCTGCGGCGCGACGACTAAACGTCTGCCTTGCAAGCCAGAGGATCTCGGTTCAAGCCCTGGGTCCGTCATTATTTTGTTGCACTCTTTACTCGTAACAGTATTTATGTGTATCACAAGATGTAATCTGCAGATTTAATCCAGATAAAAGGAATGCTGCGAATAATTATTTGATGTAATCTTTTTGATGTGAAACATCTAATGGCGCAGCTCGGGGGTTCGAACGACTCGTTTTGTCACGACGGAAGTTTTGTCTCTCCTCTCCGTCTCTATAGCGCGCTCTCCTATACTGGAGAGAGAGAAAGACAGAGAGAACTACAGGTGTGCGCGCGTCGACCAGAGAGAGAGAGAGAGAGAGAGAGAGAGAGAGAGAGAGAGAGAGAGAGTAGAGTAGAGTATATATTTATTAAATGACTAAGGACACAAGGTCCCTATTAGCCAATAACGAGATACAAAGTATAGCATGGTATATACATATTTCCATGAAAAGGACAATAAATAAGCCCTAGCACATTAGTAAAAAGCAAAAAAAAGTAACAATAATAAAATAATTTAAAATAAATTAACTAAACATAAGTAAAAAATAAATAAATAAATAACAACATGAGGTCAACGCAAGCGAATCCGTCCAGTAAAAAAAACGCTACTTACAATTTACATATACAGTGTATCAATTTAAAAATAATGGACGAATTATACAGACATGAAAAGCATATTCTAAGTTATATTGCACTATGTTCGCGGACCTAACAGATACTTGTGCAATTGTGTTTTGAAGCACGGTTGTTTAAAATTAGCACGGATGACGGTCGGCAGACGATTCCAGAGGTAGCAAGCCCTGATTCGGAAAGAATTGCGCATATTTTCGGTGAAAAAATTACCAATATGGAGGTCTAAAGGGGAACGTCTGCTTCTGGTCGATCCGTCGAAACGAAATTGAGAGAGGCGCCCAAGTAATCAGATGTCTTAGTGGAGAGCACCTTCGCAAGTAAACAAAGCGCAATAAAGTCACATCTAGTCTTAAACGGTAAAATTTATAGATCAACGTAGTCCGGCGTAATATGCTCAAAAATCTTTCTTCGTGTAACAAACCATATCGCCGCATTTTTGCACCTGCCTAATTTGAGCGTCAACTCGTTAGATAGACCTAAAAATAAACTAGCGCAGTAGTCGAAGTAGGGAAAAATATGACTCTTAATGAGAAGAAGTCTAAAATCATACGTTAGATAACAGTAGATAGGCTATAGGCATACTAAAACACCCCCTCTCCTCTCAGAGTGTTTTAGTACCTGATGAGAGAGTGGGGATAATTTTACCTCTCTCTCTCTCTATTATGTTTTGGAATGCCTATAACGTTCTCTACTTTTTTTTTAATTTTTTTTATTTTTTATTTTATTTTACAGTTTATGCTGATAGAACAATTTTATGGGTTTGACGTTGTGCAATGCACAAGTCGTCTTATAGCTTGGATTTTGATTTGTGCACACTGTGACGCACTTAAAAGATGGTTTTGACGGATAGCCATACTTTTCAATATTGTGAACAGAAAATTTGAATCGTTGAAGCCATTTCTGTTTTAATGCACCCATTACAAAAATTTTTGATGCAGCATGTAAAGCGTCACGAAGCAAGTTTTCGATTTGAGAGTAGTCATGTCCATCCGTTTTCCACCTGATGCCATGATAATTATGTTTGGGCCATTTGTTTTCCCTTTGCATTTTGTCTGAGAGTTTTTTCCATGAGAAGGGATTTTTGAATATTAGAACAATAGGATCTGCACTATTTTCTTCGAGAGGTATGATTGCTAATTTCTTTAGAATATAATCTTCTTCGGTTTGATTAAAACCAGTCATGTCTACTGTATATTCCATTTTCCGGTGCAGTCTAGACGAGCTTCTTGACATTCCCACTGATAGGATTGTACTGAACGATGCGATCGTGTAAGATTAGGCAGTATGCTGAAGTGTTAGCAGGAAAATCTTTTTTAGCATCAAACTCCAGACGTATATCGACAGCAGCGCTCTTGAGAGATTCGTTTTGTCGTGAGCAGTCAATAACTATGAGTGGTTCATTCTTGATGAACATAGGCTTTGTCAGCAATGGCTGCGGATCTCTTCCATAGTACGATTTTTGAAAATTAGCATACATATCATAGAGAATTGCATACTGATTGTTATATATGTCGAGATTCATATTGTTGTATGGGTAATATTGTGAATTTAAGAAAAGTTTCACATTGCTTATCTCACAATGATCAAATCTACTGACATTTGCAGTTCTTGCAGCTTTTCTCTTTGTTTGTAGTCCGAGAATTACAAAACGAGGTTTCTCCGATTGATTTGAAGTTTTCACTGTCCAGACGTGTTTATTCGTGCTTGGAAGAAGAGGATATTCAAATATCTCTCAAGAACGAAAACATATAGAGATGGGGTTATCCTTACCAATGAAATTCAATAGCTGGATTTTTTGTTTATTTGATGCAATAACATATGGCATTAACCATTCTATCTTCGTTATTTATACTTCACAATCTTCATAAGTAGTTACGCCAGATGATGTATTTCCATTCTGGATTATTGCATTTAAGTCGCTTCTCGATCTTGTAAGTATGAGCTCATGCTTCATATTAACTATAATTTTTTTATAGTCTTCTGCAAAGCCCAAGATCGTACTCAGCGGAATCGCTACGTCAAAGTTTCCCTTTTCATCGACAAACGTTTTGGTATCTTCTTCAACACCAAGCCAGCCTGCGTTTTCTAGCATGTTAATCTGATTCGAGATAAATGTAGTCCATCCTTTCATGAGACTGCTCAAACCAACATTTTTACTTTTATCTATCTCCACAGCATTAATTTCATAACGAATTTCATCAAACAGATGACAAATACCATTGTTCACGAATTTAGTTTTAGTTGGTGCTGTTAAACCATCTTTTAGTTTCAATTTGCACATACGTGGATAGAACTACGCGATGGTAAGAGGCATAGATCTTGATGTCGTATAGAAATACTAATTTCATCACTATTATCAAAGCTTAATGATGAATATGGTTGATGGGCGTGTACCTCGTAATGAGCAATAGACTCGTCGAAGACGACACCTGATTGAATGCTTGGAATTTCGTCCATTTTTCCGGAAGCAGCAAAGAATTATACACGTGAATTTTTTCCACGAACTTTTATTCCTAGGCTTTTCAGAAACTGAATGCTCTTCCGTGTTAACGGTTGGAGTTTCTTTGGTCGACTGATGACTGGTTGACATGATGGCTGACTTATATATGTTCCAGAATTGTAAACGATACCCATTATACAGATTTGATGTGAAGTCTAATAGTAATTTCCTCTCCTCGAAAATTCACCAAATTTCCGCCCTGATCTACAATTCGAATTTGTAGATGATCTATGCACTTGACACTGAGTGGTAGATATATCACATGAGACGGAACTTCTAAGATTTTATATCCTGGAGGCACTCTGGGAAAGAACTCATGGATTGTATGAACTTTCTTATTATTGATGTAAGCACCTGCAGTAATGTTGCACTCTACTCTGAGTGCATTGATTCTCAATATTTTCACAGGTAAATCAGAGCTGTGTTGAATGTTCTCTTTGAGAATGCGAGGAGCGAAGCCAAGGAGACGGCCTATTGAATCGTGAGGTTTGAGATCTATCTGATGACTGCAGAGAATTTCACTTCTGAGAGTATTGTTGTTAGCTTCAAACTAAGCTCAAAGAAAATTCAATTCCTTTGGATTTCAAAGTTTCTTGTAAAAATTGATTTATAGCATCAATTTCATAGCTGCCCTTAGGGATAGTGATAATATTATTTTTGCTCAAATGAAGTTTATTATTTGAATGGTCAACATTGGGAATAGAGTTGAATGTTAAAAGTTCAACTAATCCCAAGACAAAATTTTTATGCTGTGGTAGTTCAATCGAAGGGAATTATTGCACTTCTAAGACAGATGAGTTTCCTGAGAGACTCAGAGTGAAGCTATCTTCCATGACTGATCGGATGCTAATGAATCTATTCGTCTGCGAACATCTCTTTTATAGTCTCCCAGCTAAGGAATAGAGAAAGATGTCCACATATAAATGAGTCAAAATTTTGATATCTTTTATAATTGTATTTCACTTCCTTCACGTTAAAATACATCATGAGATCCTTGGGAGGTTTGAAATCACCAAAACTATCGAAATAAAGTACTTCAGGACCACGTTTGCGATAGCAAACCCAGTGAGTGCCTCTATTTTGAAAATCGTCCAAGTTTACCACTGCTGTTTTATTACGCCATGGACCATGGGGTGGTAGATTATTTCTCATGAAAACACCACGGAAATCTGAAATTTTCATCATATGAGCATATTTTTTTAGATCGTAGTCAGTCAGTGCACGATTTAGCAAAGTTAAATCGAAGTTTTTTTTTTCTACTGACTTGATGACCACGACCGATATGAGGTTTCAGAAATAATCCCATTCCACTTTTATAGGGCTTAAGATGAAGACCTTTGCCTAAAGCAATAGCTTCTATGGTCTCGTTATGCCTTTTACTTTATTCATAATTTTTCTGCGCAGCTTTAGCATCATTAACTGCTTTAGCTATTCCAGCAGCACCTCCTGCTAGAGGAAGTGCTGCTGGAATAGCTAAATGGAATAGCTACGTGGAATGATAACTTTTTTCTTTCCACCTACACTTTTAATAGCTTGACGTGCACCCTAAAAGGCTGATTGAATAACTTTGCGAGAACTTTTACTTGTTGACATTGATTTTTTAGCCGCAGTCACTACCTTATTAAATTTCAGTCCCATTCCAGTTTTTCCGTTTAATTTCATAGCATTGCTAACAGCAAAAGCAAAAGCTTTTTCACCATGACTAGCATCCTTGGCTCTGACACGTTGCATAGTTTCCTCAGCAAGCTTCTTTTCTGCAGCTTTACGGTCTGCATTTTTATCTGAGTAAGTTATATCATGTTTTTTACATGCCTGATCAAGCGGATTAATGCCAGGATCTCCTCTTTTCATTCGATTTTTCAATTTGGTTCCGGGATCGTAGTATTGATATCCAGGAAGATGCATTTCAATAGGTAAGTTATTGATAACTTTATCAAGCAATCCATAGCCTTTCGGCTGTTTCTGAGATTTATGTATGATCATCTCTCTTCGAGCGTTGATTCACAACTGACGTTCATGGTATAAAACGAGCGTTTATATTTCGAGAGCTCAATGTTATATTTGACTCTGTTGAGTGAACATGGATTTTACCGAGCAGAACGTCAAACTCCCCGTGACAAATTTCGATTTTTGGAAAAGAGAATTGAAAAAGCGTAATGGGGAATTACTACCATCAAACTGTGGGCCATCAAACTGTGGAAATACAAATAATTTATTGTCTTTAATTACACACCCCAATGGTCTTAGGTTTGAGAATTTGTATGTATTCTCTAAATCCTTGAATCAGCCAAAGTATCAATTTCTCAAAAATGTTTTGGATCCGATCGAAGGAGTATCATACCTTCCGTTCAGTGAGCATAAATCTGTAGTATCTCCAGATGAAGCCCTTCCAAATTCAATAATGATTTTTGATGTGGCATGTGAGAAGCAGGATAACGTCAGAGCATTCTTCTGTATGGGGAAACATAAGAGTGAAGATAGCTTCTATCTATGTCAATCTCATGCTCATATAGGAAAACATCTCATTAAAGATAATGTCAATTTGTTAGTAATTTATCGACAAGATGATGTAAATCTTAAACATATCTATGAAGATCATGTGAATACCGATTTAACTTTTAACGAATTTCGGAATCTTTGTTCTGAATGTTGGAAGAATGATAGATATGGATTCATCGTTATTGACAAAGATAGACCGATGAATGAGGGTAGATACAGAAAAGGATTTGACTGTTTTGCAATAAAAAAGGAATTATGAGTCTCGAACTTGCAGTTCAGTTGTAGACATCGCCACGTAAGCATGTCAGACTTCACGAAAGAGAAGAATGTTCTTAGCGAGCTCTTGCGAGCTTGTGAGGCTATTAAGAAAAAATACACTTTATTAAAACAGGAGAAAGATGACTTTGAAAAAGTCATCGGTGATACTCTAAAACCAGTGATCACACCACTTGAGAAACTTGTTGAGATGAAAAGTGAAAGCCCACTGCAGCAACCATTTAATCATATTTTGGATAAAAACAGCAGCAATAAGAAAATGAAAAAACGAATGGGAATTGATCGATCGAGTTTGCTCAACGATCAAAATAAGAACAATAAATCAAGTTTAATGGATACTGTTTATGATGATGATAATGATGATGATGATGATGATGATGATGATGATGATGATGATGATGATGATGTTTTTGACACAATAACCAATTCTACATTTAAATCCGCTAGTGGAAAAAATGAATCAGCTGAAGACTTTTTATCATTGCTAGATAAAAGCCTAGATGAAGTGTATATGATTGGTGATTCAGAAATTGAATTTGATGATAAATATGTCAAAGTCAGAAATGAAAGTTATCCTAAAACGAATGGACTAATGGAATTGCTATTTAAAAAATATCCAGATGATCTTCTTCTGAGCTCATCAGACCGTGCAAATTATCGCAAGATTTTGGAAGCAACAAATGCTCATCGAAAAAAATTTAGCAAAGATGAATCTATACGAATGTCGAGAAGTAATAAATATAAGAATGTTTTAGCACCAATGTTCCGCAGCACTCCACATAAAAAGAACGTGAACAGTAGCGGAGGAGGACTTATACCTAAATATAAAAGTAGCTAAGAAAAATTCTTCCATTGATCTCGTCTACTGGGATGATCCAAACGAGCTTACTGAGAGACTTCGATTATTGATTGTTGAACGATCAGCTGGAATTACGCGAAGCTGGGCATATATATTGACATGCAACTTTCTATTTTGCATCAGTATTACCATGAGTCTCGATGTGTTTTGAAGAAAACTTGAGGGCTCGCAAGTGAGTCGCGGTCCTCCAGGCATTGGTATCAATTTTACACCAGACGGTGATTTTGATTTAGAAAATCAGCGACTTTGCAACCTAGGAGATCCCAATCATCCAAACGATGCAATCACCTTGCACTCACTGACAGTTATTCTACAAACTGAAATAAATTATATAGCTGCTAAAATTGCTGGAATTGGTGAAGTTATAGAAGAATATAAGCAGCAAGTTGAAAAACAGCAATTGGAAGTTAATGAAAAATTGCGTTATCTTTATAGTACAGCTCTTCGCAATTACTCTGGTGTTGATTATATCATTGAAGAAGTGAATAAACAATTAAAAGTTCGTATAGACAAATTTCCAGATGGATTTTCATCTACTGTAAACGATGATGGAACGTCAAAGAGTAGCTGACGAGCTATACAAGCCAGCACGTCGGCGATACAAGAGAAGAAAATATGACATACGTGGAATAGACGAGACTTGGCAGGCTGATCTTGTAGAAAATGATACCATATTCTAAAGAGAATAAAGGTTTTCATTACTTACTCACTGTCATAGTTATATTTTTAAAGTATGCATGGACCGTGCCAGTTAAGTCAAAGAGTGGTAACGATGTTACTACAGCTATGAAGTCAATACTGAAAGAAGGACGAGTACCGAAGAATCTACAAACTGACCAAGGAAAAGAATTTTACAATTCAATTTTTCAAAAACTTATGAAAAAGCACAATATACACTTATACTCTTCGCATAGTACTCTTCATGCAAGTATATGCGAATTCAGCAAACAAGGAAGCTATAAATGGTTGGATATTCTACCTAATTTGCTCAAAGCATACAATTCGAGAAAACATCGGACAACAGGAATCGAGCCTGAAAATGTTACACTGGCAAATGAGCAAGAAGTCAAGAGACGTTTTCCAAATGAAAAGTCGCCAGTGAAAAAACCGAAATTTAAAGTAGGATATAAAGTACGAATAAGTAGGATAAAAAATGTTTTTGAAAAAGGTTATACGCCAAACTATTCAACGGAAATTTTCACAATAACGCGAGTTGTAAAAACAGATCCAGTAACTTACCACCTCAAAGATTATTATGATAAACCAGTCTCTGGTGGCTTTTATGAAACGGAAATTCATAAAACTATGTATCCGGAAATTTATTTAGTAGAAAATGTTTTAAAGAAAAGTGGTAAACGCGTATATGTTAAATGGTTAGGATTTAGTGACAAGCATAATAGTTGGATAGATAAAAATAAGATTGTATGAATTATTCAATGTTCAAATAAATAAGAAAGCAGTTGTTATTATATTTAATAATGTATTTATTCATGTAAATTGCACACAAGTTTGAAGAATGAAATAAATAGTATTTAACAATTATCAGTCTTTGTATTTCATTATTTTAACATTTGGTGAACTTAAAAGAAGTTCCACCCTGATATGTTATAAATAAACTAAGTTTATATGCTATGTTAGAGAGATTATTGAAAAATTCTTGATCTTTCAAGATTGCTGATGAGATCTTCC
The DNA here is from genome assembly GCA_024372645.1 of Trichomalopsis sarcophagae. NCBI lineage: Eukaryota > Metazoa > Arthropoda > Insecta > Hymenoptera > Pteromalidae > Trichomalopsis > Trichomalopsis sarcophagae. The sequence goes on along the minus strand of QLSS01000335.1, from coordinate 11,224 downwards.
CGGGCAGAAATATTTGGACGCTGTCATCGATCTCAGCCTCGATCTTTGTGCCAAATCTCGTCTTTACTTCCTTGAGTGCAGTCACCATGTACTCATGATCTTTTTCCAAATCTGTGACTTTCTTCTTAGGCAAGAACTCACACTCAGCAATCTTGTTGAGTGCAGATAGATCCATTCTGAAATGAAAAAAATAACAATTTGTTTTAGAGAAAAGATTCTCTTTAAGAACAAAAAATAAAAATAACAAAAATTGTGAAAATCATCTAAGAACTTACTTGGAAATGTTAAGTGAGTCTTGGTTTCTTCTCTAAAGGAAGGTAATTTTCAAGCTCGACTGCTCGAATGTGCTCTTCACCGTGGTGCGTCGGTTCATATAGCTCATTCCCCACCATGATGTCTGCCCCTTCCATCGCCTCTTGTAGAATATCCCTTCTATCGAAAGATACCTCCTCCATCGATGGATTCCATTCATGCATTAGCTCCTCACAAACATCGTATTCGATAATGATTTGTTCGCCTGTATCGTCATAAAGTGTCATCCCCACTCGTGCTGCACTGTTTTCATTGGTCACTTCGTTCCCTCTCTCCATTGATCTCTCGCTTTCTTCTTCAGTATTGGTCGCTTCATACCCCTTCTCCACTTCCATCTCCCCCATTTTCAATATTTACAAACTTAAAATTACGGAAAATGTATACATAAAAAGTGGCGCTCGCTTACAACGTCACGAAGTGTTGATGTCCTGATTCGACAGTGGCCTGCATTCGGATGTGTGTCGAAACTTTTCAGCGTACGCAATGCATTCTTTTTTTTTGTTTTGAGAGTTTGGATTTCAATGTATTTTAATTTTATTTTAGTTTTAACAATAAATCACACGACGTGACACCTCAATAATTCGGTAATGACCCCAAGGCAAAGTGTCTGTGTTATGAGGTAATAAGTATCTTTTATCATCATGCCGACTTAGTGCTATTTTATTCTGTTTCTCGGTATGCACTACATGCAATTTAGAGCGAATGTTGCACTGCTCACTTTTAACAATAATTTGTTCTTCGAGACATTTTCGATAATCTTCGAACGTGATTGTTTTCTTCACAACACTCGATTTTATGCCTTTGGCTTTCTTCACAGTCTCAGATCCATCTATTAAAATACTATACATTTTGCTACGTAAACCAATAAATTCCGTCATAGTCTTGCCACAGCATTCATCTTTCACTAATCCAGGCACTTTTTTATTGACACGCGGGATTCCAAATTGATTGTTCTCTTTGTAATCAAACGTATCAAATTTGTGCAAGTCTTCTTTCATTATTTTATACATATCCACGTCAACAACTTCATATATCAGACTATCTGTGTCGGTGTAAATGAGTTTACATTTTTCCCCAAGTCGCCGCTTCATATATGAATAATGAAAATTGTATAATAATGTTTTAGATAAATCGAGAATGCTGAGACCAACGTATATTGATTTTTTAATTGTAATACTTGTTCTCTTTAGCTGTATAGCAACCAAATTTTCATCAAAGATAGAACAACTATGAAAATTTGGTTGAGCTATACGTGCTTCTGCTCCATATCGACCAGTGAATTTATTCACTAATCGCACATCACTTACCATATACTGCATTAATTAATAACTTGTAGAAAAGCTTTTCAAACTCATTCTTGGCCTGCTTTCCCTTCTCTGTATTAAATTCAACATATGGTTTGAGCCAAGGCTTCTGCTTAAAACTCAGAATCCTATGCACTTTTTTTAGTCGAAGTCCATTATCTAATAGCTGTTTTAACGCAAGATAATATATGACATACCTTTTCTTATCGTTCAAAGTAGTCAACAGTTTCTTTTGCTTTGAGCGAGGAGGTGTACGATGCTCTGCACAAAAAGGCAAATCTTGATGGTCATCATGTATTTCTTTAGGATACTCTAAATCTACTTCAGCAAAGTAGCCTGTATCAGAGTCTAGTGGTGCATTGAAAAAATTTGAATTCGTTTCATATTCGATCCATTTGAATTTTCCCACTGGTAAATACTGCACCATGGCCCATCCATAAAGATTATTAATATCAATATATAAGAGTGTCTTCGTTTTCTGATTCTTATCGTATGATGGTCCCATGTACGGATTGTTCGCCTTAGCATACCGATTGCAACATTGACTTATTCCTCCTCGAATGCCTGCTTCAATAAACATCAGCATATCTATATCTGTAAGAAACTCCAATTCCACTTTTGTCATTTTTAGAGCTGCTGAAAATATGAGATGTCTCTCGAAAACTTTCGAAGACGTCAGCTAATAATAAAACATCTGTTTTCAAGTACAAATCTGAATATTCACCCAAAGTTTTGATAGTAAACATATTCCATACTGTAACAGCATGGTGATAGTCTTCGTCAATAATATGAGAATCTGTTAGTTTATTGTAAAACTCATTCTTCTCTGGCAGTTTTGCAGTCATCAACTTGTCCAATCCATCTACGAAATCATATGGAAATATACCTTTTCGTCTAAGAAGATTGATTTGCTCATCTGTAAATCCACCATTTTTGAACTCATTCACTGCTATCGGCACGGTTTCCAAATATGATGCAAGCTTTTCCAACGATGATGGTAAAAAACGCCATGAATCTATAAATCTAAAACTGATGTCACAGTCATCTATATACTTCGTAAATGAAATATATTTTTCTTTGTTGTGAGGTATCAGCGATACTCGTCCCTTCATTATTGTAGAAGTAGCAATCTCTTTCAAAATGAAGTGTGTATCATAATTGAGGTTATGAGAGATAACCGGCACAAACCTCGAATCCTTGTAATTTAAATTGCATGAATTGTGAGCTGCACCTTTGAAACTAAATAGAAAAAAGTCTTACATGTTGTACAGGATTTAAGTCAAATATTTGTATACATTAAAAACTAATGTACCGTCCTGTTAGATGACAATGGTCTCATACTGCGAGTTCTTCACTTTTGATAGGCTTTCGGCATATATGGCAAACAGTTGACCTCCGAAAAGATAATTCTTTTAGATCTGTAAGTCACATTGGTTTTGGATTTTTGTAGAGTAGATCAATCTTTTCACTAATTCCTTTCAGTTCTCGAATAAACCATTTTGCCGGTGTTTCTTCATCTTCATTTTCTTGTCTGTATGATTTATAAACAGATAAACTATCAAAGCTGAACTTTATATAATAGCCTATGCTATATGCTTCATGAAGCTGATTAGCATTTTCATTTTCAGTAGGCTTTAACATTCAAAATCTGCATAAAGAACAAAAGGAACTTTTTCACTTTTATTGTAATCTTCAAATTTAAGAATGTTATTCTTAAAGTCAGGCAAATTAATTCGACATTTATTTAAATTTTTGCAATCATTTTTGTGCATTTCCAGCCTTTCTTCACAGTAAAATATTTGTAAACACCTTTGCAGTTGTATGATTTTACATGAGATTTACTTAATTGAGTGCTTAAAAGTAGAGACAAATATTTAATCCAAACGTAGTGGTATTTAGGCAAGCTTCCCCCATCATCATGATTATTTTCTTCATTTTCATCTATGTAAAAATCTTGAATGAGGAGTAGATTAACATGTTTTTCTTTCTTTTCTTTTGTAATATGGCATGGCAATACTTCGAACTTTGCATTGTACATTTTTAATATGTATACATTTATTGAAATATCATTTAATTTTTCGAATTTCGGAACATCTTTTTACTGGAAATTCTATATCACCAAAGTTCAGTTCGTTCTCATACAAACGATATTGATTAACTCTATTGGGATTAGTTTCACTAGGATACAATGCTGAAAGTATAGCATAATTGAAACATTGATTATCATTATTACGAACATTAACACATGCCTTTTTCTTTTCTATAAACTTTGGAAGTGGAATGAAGGAACTCCCCTTATTTGGAGAATATTTTTTCATATTGATACACAAACTGATAATACTCGTCAGGGTCCAGCCAGAATCTTTCTTCTGGAATTCTTCAAGCTGGGTGAGAATAGGTTCTTTGATATGATCCTTGAACCATTCTTCCAAATTCGTTGACATAAATGCTGTAACACTTTCACTTGTAAAATATTTAATGTCTGTCGTTTCCTCACCATTGTTTTGCATAGAAAATTCTGCGATAAAGTAAAATTTCTTGCTTTATATGGACGAGACCACGAAAGAAACTACCAATGAATAGGAAGTTTGACAAGGAGAAGGGATATTTTTTTGGGAAGGGATGGATTTTCTATCTTTGCTCCAATGAGAAGTGATCATCTTTGACATTGAAAAGCTGAGGAGCAAGTCATGACGAGGAGAATGGGTATTTTCTTGGGAGGGGATGAATTTTCTATTTTAGACCAATGAGGTCTATGCTTCTTTTTGACAACCAATTGTGTGACAACCAAGGTGCAGTTTCTTCTTATATAAGCAGGATGGCAAAATTCATCTGTTCATTTACAATAAATTCGTCTTATAGAACTAACTGTACGAAGTTGCAAGATGACTGCAATGTGTGAATACAAAAAGATGTTTCAAAATACCATACTGAAATATACGAAAGAAAATGTTTATATTGTTGACATACAAGGATTTCAAAGAATTGCTGCGGATACTTTCATTTTCAAGGAAATTAGTTTTCTCAACATAAGAAAATCAGCTTTACCAACTGCTTACCTTTTCAAGTCTCCAATGCCGTGGGAAGAACTTACTGAGGAAGAAAAGTGTATGATACATTGGCTAGAAAAAAGTCACCATGGAATTGAATGGAATTCTGGTGACATTCCATACCATCGACTTCAACATGTCTTACAAATCTTTACACGAGATGTTAAAAAGATATTCGTTAAGGGAGAACAGAAAGCACTGTGGTTGAAAAATTATTTGCCGAATACGTAAGTATTTATACATTTCTTCAGTTTTTTTTCATGCTTTTAATACTTCAATTTATCCAACATTATTTTTTTTTCAGTCTAATATGTAATGTCGAAGATCTTGGATGCCCTCCGCTCGAGAACATAAAAACTAATAAAAATTATTTTTGCTTGCACAATCATCTTTCTATTAGAAGAAAACCATCGTGTGCCATCCACAATGCTCTTTCAATAAGAGCATGGTTATTAAATTATTTGTCTGAAAAATTTAGTCAAGACGAAGTTGATAATTATTGAAATGTACTATGAAAAAAATTATTGAATAAAAATGATTTATTATTAATTTGAAAAGTGATTGAAATTTGTCAATTTATTTATTTACTTAGACTAAAACGAAGACAAAGAACAGAGTAATTCAATTTAAAAATCATACCTAAATTTTTCTAAAATATTTTACAATTTTTTTTTCAACTTTTCTAAAAATTTCGTACACCTATCGTCAAATAAACGTTTGAATTTGGGAAAACTCCCGCCAGTGTCCGTCGTAGATTAACCGGAGCTGACGCGCATGCGCATCAGCTTCAGTTAACCAACGGTCAGCGCTGGCGGGAATTTTCCGGAATTGAAAGTTTTAATTAACGGTGAGGTGTTTACAGTTGTTTTTTTTAATTATTTTTTTTTTATAATTTTTATAAATTTTAATTACATTTACATGATCTATTATTATCTCATCATCTATAATTCTCGGTAAATTGCGTTGTTGTTGCTGCTGTTGCTACTGCTGTTGCTGTTGCTGCTGTTGACTGTCTGTCCTTTTTAATTGTAAAATACCACGTCTCGTAACCTCTGAAAAAATTAAACGAACAAAAAAATAAATTTATTGTATAAAAAAATAATACAAAATAAAACTAATTTACTGTTAAAGCATTTTTACCTGAAGTCATTGTAGATGTTCCTGGTTTTGGTGACGTCTCTCTCTCTCCTGCCTTCTTCTTCTTCTGCTCGTTGCCTTTTTGTTATGTAAAAATAAGAAAACAAATTGGCATTATTATTTTTTAAAAATAAAGTTATATCATTTTTAGAATAAATATTTTTACCATTTACTTTTCTCTTCATATTCGAGGGTGTAATTTTAGGAATCTGCTTGAGATCGCGTATACTATTTAATTGAACGGATTTGCACGATGCGCAACTAGATGATGTCCCACTTGAAATAGAGCTCGAACTAGAGCTCGAGCTTGAACTCGAACTAGAGCTAGACCTCGATCGAGACCGTCTTCTTCGGGCAGCCGGGGATCGCTGCGGCGGGTAGCTGCCGGGGATCGTTGAGGCAGGTCAGCCGCCGGAGATCGATGAGATGGGACAGTTGCCGGCGATTGCCGGTGCGGGTCAGCAGCCTGGGCTCGCTGCGGTACGTCAGCTACCTCCGATCGCCGCGGCGGGTCAGCAGCTGGGGATCGATGAGGCAGGTCAGGCGCCGGAGATCGACGAGGCGGGGCAGCTGCCGGCGATCGCCGCGGCGCCAGTTGCTGCAAAGCAGCATTCGATGGTTGTGGCACTGCAACATTCAAATAAATTAATTAAAAAACTTAAAAAATTCATGACTTTAAAATGGAGTAATAAAAAAAATTAACTTACATGTTTCTACTATAGCCATGGCCCAGGACACGTAGTCATCTAGCATCGTCAGGAGAGTCGGTGCGTTAGCGATCAGCCAACGTATACGCTCCTAGGCATCCTGTAGACTTCGTCGGCTCCAAGAAGGCTGCATTGAAGAACTTTTTTTGAAGACATTTTCTTGACAGCTTGCAAGAAAACCTGTGACTGATTCCGGTGTATCTTGAGGGGTTATTTATACTCGAAGACCGGAGCATACTTTTCATTATTTTTGCCGAAAATCCTCTGATTTGCTGAGCTCCTTTTCCCATCACTTTCCTGAAAAGTCCTCCCTTAATTTCAAAAACACCTTCCTTGACCATGCTCCTCCCCGCGAGATAATCTATGGGCACCATTGGAGACCTTTTGATAGACTCACCATCAAACCTTCGGCTAGTGTACACTTTCAAAATACAAATTTTATGCAGTGTTTTCGTTGAAAGTCTACCCTCTCTGTGGTCCTTTTGAAAGGAACAGACTTGTGTGTACACTTTTCTAAAACGCGTGAGACTCGCTACTACAAAAAAATTTATTGCATGCATTCAAATCTCACCGCAAAAGTTTTTCCTTCTCTTACGTGTGAGAAAGTCTACTCTCTCTGTGAGGTCCTTTTGAAAGGAACAGGAAGGCTTGTGTGTACACTTTTCTAAAACGCGTGAGGCTCGCTACTACAAAAAAATTTATTGCGCGCATTCAACCCTCACCGCGAAAGTTTTCCCTTCTCTTACGTGTGAGAAAGTCTACTCTCTCTCTCTCTCTCTCTCTCTCTCTCTCTCTCTCTCTCTCTCTC
>QLSS01000334.1:109729-129470 GCA_024372645.1 Trichomalopsis sarcophagae | reverse complement strand
GCAATATATATATATATATATATATATATATATATATATATATATATATATATAATGACTTCGAGTGGTAAAAGATTCGATGTAGGTAAAGTTTGAATTTTTCTAATAAGTTCGAAAATTTAAAATTCGATCTACCACTATAAAATATGTACATACTAAAATAGCATGCTGTTCAATTCCAAAAATTTAACTGTTGGCCGGTATATGCAAGGTAGTGTATGTTGTTGCTGCTACACTGTGTATGCTGTAAAATCACGGTTTTATTCCTTTTAAAAAATAAACAAGCAATTTGCATTGCTTTCTTGATTGTTGTTCGTCAACTAAGCACATGCTTAATAAATTGCTACACGTGCTAGAGTGTTTATTTTGATTGTCGTTCGTCAAAACAAACAACTCATTTACAAATTGTTCTTAGATAACTCTCTCATCGAGGAACGTTTATTGGAATCTGTGAAGAAGGAGATCAAAGGGTTCCGAGCTGAAGAGGTGGCTTCAGCTGAGACGGTTGACCCAAGCCAACGTGGGAATACCTCGTCCCCAAAGCTGGAGGTTGACACTGAAATTGCTGACGGTGGGCCGGCCTATAAGCTTGATAGAGAAAAAGAGCAAAAGTTCGATTTTGAGGAAAATGACAGCTGGAAGGTTAAGTTTGAGAAAAGCTTGAAAGGTAAATCCACCCCAGTTGTTAAATCAAATATACCGATACAACTGAATTTGGGTCTGAACAAATTCCGTCAGGATGTGGGGACAGCTAAGTTTGGAAAATTTTCTTTAAATGATTCTAATGAAAAAATTGAAATTTCAGATGTAACGGCTAAGATGGCCGAATTAGAGAAAGAAAACAAAGAGTTGAGAGGGATAATTTAAAATGAGTGCAATCGAGTACATGATTACGTAGTCGACGAATTGATCAGGCACAAATATGCAGTGGAAGAGAGGTACAGCTGGATGGCGGAAAAGATACAGGAATGGGCAGAACAAGACCGACTGTACGAGGCAGAGCAGATTTTATCAGCTGGAAAATCTGCACAAGATAACCGTTAGTCATCGAATCACAAAGCTACAAATCAAGTAGTTACAAAACCTCATGTGAGTAGAGAATTTTTAGCAAAACTAGTTCAGGATGAAGTTAACAAAATTGATTCGAATAAAAGTACCAATATAAAAGATAAAATACAGATCGAAGTTACAAATAAAGATAGTACTTTCCGTAGAGAATACAAATTAACACAAAGTTTGAATGTTAATACACTTTTAGACTTATTAACTTCAGAACTAACTCTCAGTGATTTATTGTACGTAATTGATTCGACGGTTAAACCATCGCGCGTGCCTGATCAAACTAAGTTGGAAAAAGATAAAGTTCGAGTTAGAGACATTATTATCAATAGAATCGATATCTCTTATCACGAAAAAGTATCGGATATCCGGGATCCTATTGAAATGCTTAATGAAATTAAAAGCATTAAAGCAAATGAAATGAACGTGGCTACAAGAAGCATTCGAAAAGAATTCCACTCTATCTGATATAATCCAAATAAAGAGAAAGCATCGGCTTTCTGGGATAGATTTGATAAATTAGTTCGATCATATAATAAATTACCCGAGACACCTTTATTAACAGACGACGAAATATGCGATGCATTCTATGAAGCGATTGTCGTACATTTACCTCAAGTTAAAGAGTCTGAATTCTTGAATAAGAATACGACTGGTAAACTTTTAACTTTAAACCAACTTAAAGATTATATTGTACGACAGGAAACAGCTCGAATTGGATCAGGCGAATCAGCTGGAAAACCTACAGAAGCTGGAGCAAAAGCATATTACGTGTCTGATCCTGGGGCGCTTTGTTACAAATGCAGTAACAAGGGCCACTACCAGGACGAATGCACAAGATCAGGGAAAATGTGCTTCAGATGCAAGATGTATGAAGGGCATGTCCGTGCAAACTGCATATACACGGAGAGTCAGCTGGAAAAGGTTTTGAAGGAGAATGAAAACCAAAGAAGGTATGAATCCTCAAATTCTAATCGGGGTGGTAAACGAGGTGGCTTCAGTCGTGGTGTAAAACGACGCAATTATGAGCCACAGAAGGGTAGCAACCCTAAGAAAACCAAGTTTGATAGAGGCCATGCCCGAGGCAGATCACGGGGGAGAGGTAGACAAAATAGACAAAACAACTCTAATCCTACCAAAACTTCCAAATCTGCTGAATGCAAAGTTCTATATGTAGACAGTACACCTCTTAACGCGGAAGAAAGCGATAAAAACCAACTGATTAGATTTCTGGCGGACTCTGGTGCTACGGAGTACATGACCAATTCTAAATTTATTTTTAAAACGTTAGATAATACTAAGAACATTGGTATTAAATGTGCAAATGACAATGATTCAGCGATTTTAAAATCGGAGGGAGTAGGTAACATATCTGGTTACACCAAAAATGATGACTTTCTAAGCTTGAAAAATATAATTTATGCTAAGTCTGTTGGGATCAGGTTGATCAGTAAAATCAATAACTTGTTTTACACTAATAAAGCTATGCTATGGCATATCAGATTGGGACACGCTTCGTTGAAAAAGTTGAAAGAATTCCAAAGAAAGTTTCCAAATTTGAAAAACTTGAAGGAAATTAAGTTCGATGATTCTGTACTTGATTGCGAAGTTTGTATTGTGTCAAAATTCAACAAGCTACCTTTCAGTTCGACTAGACAGAGAGCGAGTAAACCTCTGCAAATTGTTCACGCAGATACTATGGGACCGATTAGTCCAGCTACACATCCCAAGAAATACAGATTTATATCTGTATTTATCGATGATTATTCACGATTTGCGAAGACTTATCCTATGAAACAGAAAAGTGAAACGGGTTATTGTCTTGAATCCATTATTAAAAGCTCGAGAAATTTATTAGGATCCAATGCTAAGTTCTGTTACCTTAGATTTGATCAGGGTACAGAATTCACAGGAGGGTATACACAAGAAGTTCTAGATAAGTTCGAAGCAGAGCTACAGTTAGCTAGCCCAGATACACCTGAGCATAATGGAGTGGCTGAACGTTTCAATCAGACCATCCAGAACCTCACGAGAGCTCTAATGTATGATACACGCCTACCTGAGAATATGTGGGATCTAGCCCTGAATGCAGCCGTTTATTTCTATAATAGGACGCCTCATAGCTCGAATGAAATGATACCGCCCTTACAAAAGTTCAAACCAGAATTTAAACTCAACCTGGAACAACTAAAGCGTTTTGGTTGTATAGCTTATATCAAAGTACAAAGAAAAACAGGTCCTAAGTTTGATCAGCTGGGAAACCGAGTAGTATTGATAGGTTACAAACTAACTGGATATTTATTTTTAAAACCAGAAGAAGGAAAATACTACGAAAGCAGATATGTTCGATTCAATGAAAAGCTCGTGTTTGGGGACAAATACAATAAAAACAGCATTAAGGATTGGGAAAATCCAATGGAAGAAATAAATAAAGAAACATGGCTTGTTAAGTTGGATGAAAAAGATGAAGTTTTGATATCTGAAATGGAGGGAGAAAAACGGTGAAGAGGTCGCCCAAGAAAAGTAAAAGAAGTCGAATGTCCATCAGAGTCACAGGTACTTGAATCCGAATTAAACTTGCTGGAAATCGATGAACTGAATGCGTTCATAGCAACTGTGGAGAATGATCCGAATTCCTACAGAGAAGCCATGAATACGAAAAACAAGCTTGAATGTCAAAAGGCTATTAGGAGCGAATTAGACTCAATGGAGAAAAACAAAGTCTGGACACTTGTCGACAGACCTGTGATTCAAGGAGGAAAAAGACCTAACATAATTGACTCAAGATGGGTTCTAAAAACAAAAGTTGGATTGAATAATGAAAACAAGTATAAAGCTCGACTTGTGATAAGGGGTTTCAAAGATCAAAACCATTATAGATTAATGGAAACATATGCACCTGTTTCTCGGCTATCTCTGATTAGATCAGTGCTAGCAATCATAAATAAGTTTGATCTCGAAGTATGACAGCTTGATGTTAAGATAGCTTTTCTGAATGGAACAATCGACAGTGAAATATACATGGAAATACCTGAGGGTATTGATGTTTCTCCTGAAATTAGACGAAATAAAGTCTGTAAAATTCATCGTGCTTTGTACGGTTTGAAAATAAGTCCGAAAAGATGGTATGCAAAATTTACAGAAGTTGTAATAAAACTAGGTCTAAAGTCTCATGATTCAGAGCCCTGTCTCTTTACTTGGCGCAACAATGAAAAATATCTGATAATGTTGCTGTACGTTAATGACATACTGGTAGCCAGTAATGACACACAAAAGCTTGATGAAATTACGTCAAAACTTAAGTTGGAATTCGAAATGTCCGATATGAGAGAGCCCAAGAGTTTCCTTGGCATCGAAATAAATCGAAACAGGCGAAATCAAACGATGACTCTGAGTCTAGAAAATTACATTGACAAAATGCTGAAACGTTTTGGATATAGTAAAATGCATCCTCAAAAAACGCTAATGGTGACAAATCAAGTGTCAAACCGAGAAAGGCGAGAAAGAGAGGAACGCGAAGATCAGCTCGAAAATACTCTGAACAAAACAAACGGTCCTTATATAGAGAGATAGTAGGTTCTCTCTTGTATCTTGCTAATACTGTACGTCCCGACATAGCATATGCGGTGAATGTGTTAAGCAGATACCAAATCAATCCCACTGATGAGGAGTGGAAAAGAGTGAAACGAGTTTGCAGATACTTGAAATACACCAGAAGTCTGGGTCTTAAGTTTGAAGGAAAGGTTGATAATTTACAAGGTTTTTCAGATGCCAGTTTTGCTGACTGTAAAGGCTCGATTACAACAAGCGGTTTTGTGATCGAACTCTATGGTGACACAGTATCGTAGAAAACCCATAGATAGAAATTCGTAGCCTTATCGACCTGACAAGCTGAATATGTAGCAATGAGCGAGGCTAGTCAGGAGATGATATCTCTACAAAACTCGTTAAGCTTCATTCTGAAAAACTCCTTTTTGCCAATGACTCTTTGGTGCGATAATAAAGCTGCTGAGGCTAGTACACAAGTAAGCAGTAGAAATAAACTCAGACATATGACCGTAGTTAGAGAAAACTTTGTTCAAGAGTGCGTAGCCAGAAATCTAATCAAAGTCAGTTGGATTGCATCAAAAGATCAAATAGCAGATATATTCACAAAGGCGTTGCCTTTTGAATTACATGCTAAACTAACTAAATTGCTTTTAAACTATTATTTAAAATATTAACATTTATTTACTTCTTTCAGACGGTAAAACGTAAAGCTGGACGACGTCATTGAAATCTGCTCGGGAGGGAGTGTTGAGGATAAGCGAGCAGAATTCGAACGACTGCGGAGAGAACACGCTGGGACTATGCTTCCCCCTCTCCCCGTCCAACTGTGGCCAGCGTGACATCGCGGCTGCTGCGGCGACGCTCACCTCTCTGTATGCTCCCATACGAGACAGACGCGTTCGCGAGTCTTTTGTGCTTTAGTAATTCTATTGTTTCGTCAGCTTGATTCTTTTGAAATTAATATTTGTTAAGTAAGCTCGAGGTAAGATTGAATGAAAGAAAGTGTTTATAGGAAAATAAAGAGTGTTTATTTTCCCAAGTCACGCAGGGTCTAGTTTAATCTTAACAACTATTCATATAAAACTAGATTTTATTTGTTTCTTTATTTGCTGGTAAGATTAAATACAGAGAGTTCGTACGTGCATATCTATGATATTGTTTCTAGCCATAAGATAAATGTTATTTCCAAACGCTTATTCAAACCAAATTCTATTCGTATATTAAGGTCGTATAACGAGCACGTATTACTTTAAAAAATGTTTAATAATTATTTTTTTATTAAATCGGTCTGCGGTTATGTCTCAGCTAATAATTTTTACGCTTACCTAAGTTTAGTAACATATTCGTTTATGTACACCTCATTATAAGTCCAAAACAATATATGTATACCGAATTTTGAAGACTCCTTATTCGAAGGTTGTGGCGATGCTTCCCTCACACTTTCATTTATCCCATTTAGAAGGAGAGTTAAATTGTGCATACTACTCATATTATCTTAGATTTTTTTTATTTTTGTTGGATAAGGTTAAATACGTGAGTGTTCGTACGTGCATATCTACGATATTGTTTCTAGCCATAAGTTAAATGTTATTTCAAACGGTTAGTCAAGCCAAGTTCTATGCGTATATTAAGGTCGTATGGCGAGCACTTATTACTTTGAAAAATGTTTAATAATTAATTTGTTATTAAATCGGTCTGCGGTTATGTCTCGGCTAATAATTTTTAGGCCTACTTAATTTTAGGAACATACTCGTCGATGTACACCTCATTATAAGTCCAATACTATATATGTATACCGAATTTTGAGTACGCCCATTCCGTGGGTTCTGTCGATGCTTTTCTAAAAATGTAATTAATTCAATCTTGAAGGAGAATTAAATTGTTCATACCGTTATTTTTAACTTGATTATTGTGTTTTTTCTTTTGTTCATTTTTGCTGCTGTATTAGATAAAAGTGTAGGTTCATTAAAATATTATTGTATTATTTAGCGCTTTAGTCTGAGTTGAACGTGTATATGCGTACCTAATTTTAGGAACTTTTTTTCTATGTGAGGGTTGTGTTTATGCCTTTATCAAAGTCTAAAAAAATGTATTTTGTACAAAAATTAATTGTGCATCTATGCAAATTTTAATTTCATGTTTATCTTTTCTTTGTTGTTTATTTTTGCTGATAGATAACACTATACAGCATGCACCGATTAGGTCAAGTTTCTTTTATCTATCAGATTCTTATAGTAAAATCTAACGCCCTTATCTGAGTTGAACATATAAACTTGTTTCCAAATTTAGGATCTATTTATCCTGATTGTAAGCACTTTACCTTTGGTGTATTCTGAATTTCTAGGACGCTAAGTCGGAGGGTTGTGCCCATATGCTCCTTTTAGATTTTAGTTGGGAGTATCTAGATTCAAAACTGAATTGTGTATCAGAGAGTTTTTTTACCTAATGTTTAGTTACTTTAGTTGTAAACTAAATGTTTAACTTTTGAGCTTGTGGTATGTTTGTAGTAGTTGTTTAAACTTAACTCCCTATAAATGGGTGTATAATTCTAATTACTTCCTCAAACTGCTGATTAGTTATATAAAACTTTGAGGACCGTCCTCAAAGTTTGCTTAAGTACTCAAACTTTAGCATACATAATTGAATTTGTTCACAAATTTGTACTTGTATATATAAAACTTTGGGGACGGTCCCCAAACTTAGGCTTAGATGTATAAAAGTTTGGGGACCGTCCCCAAACTTCGCAGATGTCCTCAAACTTTGGTGTAGTTCATGATTCATGGTCTGAAACTACGACTTTCATATATATATATATACAGGGTGTCCCATTTTAATGGATACACGCAAATATCTCGTGAAGGAAGGCCTTAATCGAAAAAATGCTAGAGACCAAGATTGTAGGATTTTGAGGAGGAAGTCAAATGATGACCTTAGATTTGACCTTGAAAGTGTCTTTAAGGTCATTTCAAGGTTAACTTTGATTTTTCCCGTAAGAATCCTACTTTGTAATTATGGAAATGGAAAAAGCGGAAAATTTTACTTTTAGAGTGATATGTTGTGTTTGTACTTCAACGGGAATTTTAATCGCTATCGATACAAATTTGATGTTCAGGGCCCACAACTTAATCTGTAGAATTTACATTAAAGTAATGAATCACGACCTTTGACTCTTATTTAACGTCGTTTTTTTTTTTTTTTTTTTTGTTTAAAAGTCGACCATTGCCTTTTCCAATGTATCCGTATCCTTCATACCTTCCGTAACCCGGCATACACCACGGGGAGGTTGCACGATAGGATGTTGTACGCCATTTAGCCCTGAAAAGGGCTGATTGTTAATTAATTATCTATTTAGGTGTTCAAGGCAATAAATGCTCAAAAGTAGCTCCACCGACATGCAGGCAGAGTTGAAGTCTTTATTGAAAATGTTCTACAGTTCGTATCAAAACATTACGGGGGATATTAGCACAGACATTTTGAATCCTTATTCTTATATCATTAGCAGTAGTTGGTCTTTCTTTATAAACTGTGTCTTTGAGGTATCCCAACAAATAAAAATCTAATGGAGTTAAATCAGGTGACCTTGGCGGCCATGCAATTGGAACACCCATACCTATCCAAAGATTTGGGAAACGATCATTCAAAAAATTCCGTACTATCCTTGCGTAATGTGGTGGAGATCTATCTTGTTGCAACCACAACCTATATCTTGTATTCATATCAACAATATCAACATGTTCTAGTAGGATTGGAAGTTTATTTTCGATCAAATTCAGGTAACTTTCGCTGTTTACATTGCCTTCAAAATAATATGGGCCTATTAATTTTCCATTGATTATGCCACACCAAACGTTAATATTCCAACGGTGTTGATTATTAATTTGTTGCATCCAGTGTGGATTTATTGCAGACCAGTAATGGCTGTTATGTCTGTTCAGATGTCTAATGCTGTTGAAAGTAGATTCATCACTGAACATCACGAATTGGAAGAAATTGGGCTCATTTCTAATTTGATTTCTTGCCCACTGACAAAATTGTACTCTCTGCTGACAATCCTGCTCATTTAAATATTGATTCAGTGTGATATGATATGGATGGTATTTGGCTAACTTCAGATATCTACTTCAAATTGATCGAGGTACACCCAGTTCACGTTGAATGGTTCGTAGCGAAATATGTGGATTTAAATGAACCATTGCTAAAATGGCAAGAAAACGAGGATTTGGCGTCTGGTCTTCAATATTACGTCTAATTCTTTGACGTCGAAGATGACCTCGTCAAGCTCTCAATTCGAGAAAAAGAATAGCATTCGCATTTGGATGACGACGTCTTGGGAAGCGTTCACGATATAACACTGCGGATCTTCTGTAATTTCGGCGACATTCTCCCAAAACAAGAAGGATGTCAATGTTGTTATTTGCTAGATAATCTGCCATTTTACCTCGATCTTTATCCAGATATTGGTTTAATGTTATAACATTGACAGTTTTAAGATAAGAATAAGAAGCTGCTTAGCAAAATGTATTAAAGTCAAGGATGAAATAATTTCATATGAACATGAATATTTATCAATGCAGCACCTGTGCAAAAAAAAATGACCAAAGTGCGGAGCTTTTTTGTGTTAATGAGTTGTTAAATTGAAAGGTTGAGTTTGCATGAACTGTGCTCTTGCTTTTATTGTGACTTGATATCTACAAAATTCCGTTGAGATATTTTCATAAGGTATTAAATCAACAACACATTAGTAACCAGACATTTAATAATAATTAATTTTAGGTAAATTAATGCTACTAATAGGTGCATGTTTTTATTAACTTGATATTTTAATAAACTTATTTTGATCCCTTGCTTTACAGCGTACTTAGATACAAATGAACCATTTAGCTGATATTGAATCTAAATAATACACAGCTTATTTAAGAAAATCTATTAGATCTTAAAATTTCCTTTGAAGTACAATCACAACATATCACTCTAAAAGTAAAATTTTCCGCCTTTTTCATTTCCGTAATTACGAAGTAGGATTATTACGGGAAAAATCAAAGTTAACCTTGGAATGACATTGAAAAGCCGTTTTCCAATCGAAGACCATTGTTTTGAATGTAAAATTTCTCGCTCTTTCCATTGCGGCTATAAAAAAGGGTTTCTATTTAAAAAATCAAAGTTAACCTTCAAATGACCTTGAAGACGCTTTCAAGGTCAAATCTAAGGTCACCATTCGACTTCCTCCACAAAATCCTACAATCTTGATCTCTAGCATTTTTTTCGATTAACGACTTCCTTCACGAGATATTTGAGTGTATCGATTAAAATAAGACACCCTGTGTAATAAACAGTAATTAATTACGTCAATTTTTTTTTAATGTTATAACGGGGTGAGACTTGATGATAAGAGGAGAAAATCACAAAACGAGACGTCGAGACCGAGAATCGATCCGGTGCTCTCGAGATCTTTAGGCGCGCATGCTACCACTTGAGCCAACGCCGCCCTATTTCGTCATTCTCTATCCTACCTGTCTATATCATTAATTAGTTTTTTATTTATAAAATACATACAGTTTTGTAGAATAAATGCAAAAAAAATGCGAACGGACTTTTTTTAAGTTTTTTCATTGTTAAAAACTCATTGAAATTTGGTTTTTTTTTTTTTGGTAATTTGAATGATTTGAGTTCAAAGAACATTTCTGCCGTAAAATAGATCTAATTTTTTTCTTTTTACGAGTTTTAGAGGGTTTTTACAATAATGACCTAATATAAAATTTTAATATAGTGTAGATATGAAACAATATGTTCTTGTAGCAGATATTATTACTAGAAAATATTCCGATAAACAAGTATCGATTCAGCTTCATCACTAGATGAAATACGATTTGGTATGGTTAGAAGGCCATTTCCAATAAAACTTAGTTTTCCTATGACAGTAAATAAATCTCTAGGCTAATCGTTTAACAAAGTTGGTTTATATTTATCCATTTCAGTATTTAGTCACGGTCTGTTATATGTTGCATTATCAAGAACAATTTTTAATGATGAATCTGCATACAAAAATAATAAAAAAATAACATATAACGGATGTGAAAAACAAAAATTTAACGACGAAATGAAAATTTACACAAAAAACATAGTCTATTCTAAAATATTCAGAAATTAATTATATTAGTTATAAAACCTTACTAAAATATGAAGTATCTTTTGATTGATTGAGTAATCGCAACTAATACAACAATACTAAAGTATAAATTATATATTGATTTGCTGAGAACTCGTCACTATTACTTAAATCTGCGTGATCGCCACTAATAGTACATTACTTAAATTTAAATTATTTTTTGATTGGTCGAATGATCGCCACTAATGATACATTACGAAAATTTAAATAATATATTGCTTGGGTGAGGTATCATCACTAATGGCGCATTACTGACATCTAACTTATGTATTAGGTAATTATTATATCCATTAATAGTACATTAATCGAATATAAATTATATGTTGATCGACTGAATAATCGCCATTACTTTTATATAACTAAAATATAAATTCTATATTGATTGACTGAGTGATCGCCATGAATAATACATTATAAAAACATTAATTTTATATTGATTGGCTGCGTAATCAACATTAATTATACATAACTAAAATATAAATTATTATATAAGTTATATATAAGTTAGTTATTATCTATATTACTATATATTATTATATATTACTAAAATAAAAATTATATATTGCTTGGCTGAGTAAACACCACTAATAATACATTATTTAAATATTAATTTTATATTGATTGGCTGAGTAATCTCTATAAATTTGCGAGATTATTCAATAGTTCGCCTTTTTTTATAAATTTAATAGTAATTAAAGAGACTACGAGCTTGTAGTTACGGCATGCGACTTTATTTTGTAGATTGTTCATTAGCCAGAATTAATAATTAATTGCAAATTTTGAATTGATAAATAAAATCAATCAGAAATAATTTAGTATTAAATAATGAATTTTGGATTCATAAGGTACTGAACGGTCGTAGCAGGATAGGTTGAAAATAATATAGATCGTATATTTATGTTATAATATATTTGTGGCATGAAGCCTTTAATCACTTTATTTAATTCTCACACAACGAGCAGAATACTATCGAAGCAAAGTAACACAACTCCCTATGTTAAAATACACAATATATTCAATGAAACGGCTGTAATAATAATTGTAGTAGTGAATCTTTATTCATCTATTTAAGTAATGGAAAAGTATTGAGCTGCAAATTTTATCAATTACATAAAAAACGGCATTTAGAAAAAAAAAGAATAAAATTTAATTGAAATGATATAACTAAATGGATAAAGTTAAGCAACAAAATTTTTGAACAAGTTGAACATAGTTCACGTTGAATTAACAAGTCACTTACAAAACTTTGTTTCATTTGAGCGAATTACGAGAGAAATTTCAATAACATACAGTAACGAAGGAATTTATGTGTGATAGGGGCTCGCTTGTTTAGCCTAGCCTATGACACAGGCGTGGGCCTGGCTTTCGAACTTGTCTTCTAGGTCAAACAAGGCATCAACTAATATTTACTTGATAGCGAGAATATTTGAATAAGAACCGGCGTTGAAGATGTATTGATCGTAAAGAAGAACGTGATGGTGCAAGTGTGCGCGTGCTGGGCTTCCCTCGGGATCACTCACAACATGTGGCGTATTAGTTGGCTGTTGCTTAAAGTGATGTTACTGGTTTGAAGAATTGAGTCGTACTGCTCGCGCAGGAAAACTCGTGAAATCGTCGAATTTACATAAATGCGCGAGCTAAGCGCGTCGGTGCACAGACACACACGCGCTACTGATAGAGAGAGCGAGTAGTCAGTCCTGTAACCTACGAGTAGGCGCCTGCGGTAGAGGGCCAGGTACGTAGCCTGCTGCTCGGGCTCCCCACTCTGCCAGCATGTGTCTACTTGACCGTTGCACTGGCCCACCCACCATTGAAACTATTGTCAGTCCTTCGATGAGATAGTTTTCCATTTCTTGTCACCTGTAACAAGGACACAAACAGGGGACGGGGAAATGAGATGGCAATGCGTCCCTTGGTTTGCATGATATAAAATTTTTTTTTTTTTTTTTTTTTTTTTGTTTATTCATTATTATTTACACATCTTCCCATTTCACGTTTGGCAAGATATCCAATACATCTGGGTCCTCTATACGTGGTTGAACGACTGGCTGCGTTTGACGTTTGATACGTGCATTGTATTTCTGAATAAATATTTGGCCTCTCGTTCCTCTGGAGTCGAATCCTGCTAAGAATTGGGGGGTGTCGTATTGTGGGATTCTGGAAGCGCATCGTCGTTGGAGTGAGATTGCACAGACGAGGGAGCCGAAATATGGGAGTAACTTTAGTAGCAATAGGACGAGCGAATTCGGGATTAGGTGAAGCGGGCATGGTATATCGATTCCAAGGCGTTGTCACGCTCCTCCTGAGCACGCCTGAATACCTCCTGCAACTCCGCCTTCTTCTTCTGGTAATATCTCGCCGGCGTTGTTGCTTCCTCCCCATGGTACGGCCGTAATGCTGTGGAGTGGAAAATCCCACGAACTTCCTTAGAGATAGGGTCTTCTAACTTATAAGAACATTCGGTGTAGACAGAACGGACTATTGAATACTCGTTAATCTTGATGTGACTGATTTGCTGGGTTTTCCATACTTAGGAATGTAATCACCAAAGATCTTTCAAAGGGTTGTCCGAGTGTCCGCTTTTTTTATCTTCGTCAATCGTCAAGGACAGCCAGAACATATTTAACTCCACCACGACTAGTAGGCAGAGGGCCGCAGAAATCAACAGATATAAGATCTAGAGATTTCGAAGGTAAAATCGGAGAAGATTTAGCGATAGTGAACGAAGTATAAGTTTTGTTTCTCTGACACGAATCACAACTACGAAGTAGCCATGTGATATTCCCTTTCATATTAGGGAAGAAGAAATGTTCCGCGATCATTGCGACACACTTTCTTATGCCGATGTGGCCATACAATTGGTGTGTTTTGCGAGCTAGTAGAGTGAGTAAATGTTCTGTGAGGACTATTTTCTGCAATGGCGGGGTGCCCTTAGTTAGAATTCTATCAGCGAGAGAGTAATCTTTAAAGATTGCTTTGTTCTCGAGAACATTGATAATTTTACTTAATCGGTCATCAGCCCTTTAGGCTTCCTCAATTTGCTCGAGTCCCCTTCTAAGGTCAGGATCTGGCTTACGAGACAGAATTATTCCAATGAGAGCAGCATGATCTAAGTTTGACGAGGGAGTTTATGGGTGTTTATGGGAGATACGGTTCAGTGCATCTGCAGCTATATTCATGATTCCAGGGATATACACTATTCTAGGGTGGAAATCCTGTATTGCCAAGAACCATCGAGTTAACCGATCATTCAGGAAACGAGTAGACAATAGAAAAGTAAGCGACTTATGATCTGTTTCAATGATGAGCTCCGCTCCAACGAGAAAAGTCCGAAATTTCAAAAGGCTGCAAACAATCGGTAATAATTCTAATTCAGTCGTGAAATAATTGAATTCTGCTCCTCGTAATGAGCGACTGGTACAACACAGCAGGCGCTTTTCACCCTCCTCATCAAGTTGGTATAACAAACTTCCTAAAGCCTGCCGGCTCGCATCTACGCTCAAAACTAATGGACGTGACTTTGTTAGATGATATAAAAAAGAACTTCTTCGCAAAATAGTGCCTTGACCCTTTGAAAAATCTCATCGTCTTCAGAAGTCCACTTCCAAATCTCACCTTTTTTTAATAATAATTTAATGTAAAAGAGGGTGCACCTCAGCTGCTAAGTGCGCAGTGAAATGAGCAGAAAAATTAAGCAAACCGATGGAACCACGAAGTTATTTCTGGTTGATGGGTGGCGGGAAACCCCGGATGCCTTGCAGCTTTTCAGGATCAGGTTTTATTCCTTTAGTCGTGAGAATATATCCGAGATATTTTATCTCGCTTCTACAGAATTTAACCTTACAGAAATTGATTGTTACTCCTTCCCAAAGAATACGTTTAAATAGTAATTCAAGATGATCCAGATGTTCATCAAAATCTCGTGATATGCACAGCCAATCATCGGCAAAATTTATGAGAAAATCCTCCAAACCTCTCAAAGTGTACTCGGCAGCCCGCGATAGAGCGGCACTACTGACCTTCGTTCCAAGGGGAACTACACAGAAATGATAGGTACGGCCTCCGAAAAGAAAACCAGTGAAAGGACGAGACTGTTTGTCTAGAAGAACTTGCCAATAACTAGCAACTCAGTCGATACTAGTCATTATCTGAAAATCACGGCAGCGCATGACTAATATCTTCAGGACCATCGTGATCATCTGCGAGTCGTTCGTTTAATTCTAACGCGGCTAGACACACACGGACCGTACTGTCCCTTTTATAGACAGGAACGAGCGAGCTTAAATATTGCGTGTTCGATCTCTCGATGATTCCCTGAGACTCTATTTTCTTGAGGGCTGCTCCGATTTTTTCCCTATCTCTGATCGCCACTGTATGAGGACGACGAGCGAAAGGAGATTGGTCCCGTACATCGAAGCGATATACATAGGAGAGGAAACGACCCGGGGACTTTTTAAAAATACCTCGATATTTTCTTATAAGTGTTCCTAAGCGAACGCGCTCAGCGTCAAATACTCCATTCACTGAGAGCAATTTCTCATCAATTTCTACATCCGTAATATCATCGGGATCTGAGTATTCCTGAGTGTTTCGCGAGGTACGAGGGGGTACCCATACGTTAAAATCGGATACATAGTTCATCAGGATTGAATTGACGGCCTGCCTGTCGTCGATAAGAAGATCTCTTAAGCGAAATGAGCATTCGACTGAGTCTGAAGATTCTGGATGAGTAAAATATACCGACTCATCTCGCACATTAATTTTGAAGAGCAATTAAATAAATGTATTATGTTCGTGCATCCGCGGTATTGACCGAGGATGCACGAACATACCAGCTTTGGAACGACTAAAAAATTAAAATCAAACGATAAGTGTTTGAGTCCGACTGTGGCTCGGAATTGTTTCTTTAAGTTTATCGATTTTTCGCCAGTGAAGCCGATAGCTTTGATTCCGGTCAATAGAAAAGTAGGACATTTTTTCCAGGTGTGCACGTGTTCCTCGTACAGTTGCGATAAGACGCACGTAATTTTGCTACCTGTATCGAGCAAAGCTGGAATGAGAGCCTATCATTACCATGATTTCCGGATACTGGACCTGTGAAGGCTTTTTATACGCGGTAGAAAAATTATCCTCGTTTAAGAGGTATTGTATCATAGGCTCTCGGTTCGGAAGAGAGTTGAAAAGAGCCTTATAGTTCGTAAAGTCAGAATGGGACGAAATACGTTTTTCCTTCCACCTGCACGAAAAGTACATACATAAATACCATTTATTCACGACAGAACTATAATAGCCACTTTATTCCCTAAAAAGCGGGACTAAAGTAGCATTTTATTCCCTCATATTTTTCTTCCGCAGAGAATTTTATTGCCGCAAAATGCAAGAAATAAATTCTTTATTCCCTCAAAATGTGCGGGATAAAGTAAATTTGCGGAAAATAAACTCTGTATTCCTGCAAATTTTTGGAAATTTTTGAAAATTTGAAATAATGTTAATAAGTAGAAAATTTATTTATTTTGTATAAATTATCAAAATGATTGTTATTTTGTTTTATTATATATGAAATAAGTATAATAAAATAAATACAAAATAATAACAAACGTATATTTTCATTAAAATGCCGATAGCTGAGTAGGTCCCACTTTTTAAGAAATAAAGTGGCTACACAGTTTATTCATGAATAAAGCGCTATATGCAACACGAGAGTGAAGTCGATTATTCAGTCGGGTGATTTACAACCCTCGCTTAGCTGCTGTGTGGAAAGTTTATTTAAAAACTTGCAGTGTTTCTTAATTTTGATTTTGATGTCACGCTAACAAGTACAGTGAAATTGGATTACAAAAATTAATAGTTAGTGATTGACTCGACTTATGACCGAAAAATGTATTTAAATAGACTAGACGCGACAAGTGAGGCCAGTAAGACGTGTTTTAGTTCCGATAATCGCTCAAGAAATCAAACTGCAGATTTGGTAATATGTATATTTATATAATAATTTATATATTTAATAACTATTTAATTATCAACTATAAAAACAGTATTTATTTTATAAAAGATATTTTTTTATTATATAGGTTATTATTAAAACACATATGAATGAATTTATGAGTCAAAGATCAACAAATTTCACAATAAAACTTATATATAATCGCTATGCCACTTATACTTGAAGCAGTCAGCCAACTATTATATTGTGTTTTGTTGACAACTTGTCCAGTACCGGAATTTCCAATCACTGTGAACAAAAAAAGGTTTGAAATTAGATTATTTTGAGACATAGATAAAATTCAGTACTTATTAATATAACCCTTATAGACCATAATTTTTCGAAAATCCCGTTACTAGATTCGGTAACATTGCCTTCGGTAACATAGCTTAGACCATGGTGCAATGTTGCTGCACACCAAAATGTCCGCTGTTTCATTACAAGATTGAATATCTCCCAGGCAGGTCCTAATATTTTGGGCACATTGCCTGAAGACTCTATTCCCAGATTTCTCAATGTTGCACCAAACTTTATTAATATTGCTGCAATTATTCAGAAAACATCACTAATGAATTGTTCAATATTTTATTAAGGTAGTTGATCGACTGCAGTGGTGCTCAATTAGGGTTTTTATTAGAAAATTCCTTTTTTACAATATTTTACAGTGTTATCTAATGTCAAAACCTTACAATTTATGGTGTGAAACATTAGAATGGTGATACAAATTGTTTAGAGTATAAAATACTCTCGAAACTTGTGAAAGAGAGGAACACTGCGTACCTATATTGATATATTGATAGCATGGGATGGAAACTTTAAATTGTTGTATTTTTAAAAAAGCCTCGTTTGTCATATCCAACTTTTTCTACATGATTTGTATTGCTATTTTACATTATAAGCTAGTTTTTTAAAAATATTTTAAGAAAACTTGCTTCGCAATTAAACTAAACGCTGTAACGGGGTGAGACTTGACGTGAGAGGAGAAAATCACAAAAGCAGACGCCGGGACCGAGAATCGATCCGGTGCTCCCCAGATCTCTAGGTGCGCGTGCTACCACTTGAACCAACGCCGTCCTATTTTGTCACCCTCTATCCTGCCTCGATTACCGGCGT
Organism: Trichomalopsis sarcophagae; assembly: GCA_024372645.1. NCBI lineage: Eukaryota > Metazoa > Arthropoda > Insecta > Hymenoptera > Pteromalidae > Trichomalopsis > Trichomalopsis sarcophagae. Next base: position 111,600 of record QLSS01000334.1, on the reverse strand, counting down.
GGCAAGGGACGTTGTTCCTCGTTACAACGTCCTCAAAATTTGGACTCAGTGTAGGCTTCCTATGTTAAAATGTCAAGGTTCAATATCTCTAAAAATAATGATGCTTGGGGGGGGGGGGGTAAAAAATATTACGTTGTAGAGGACACTTACGTGAACATGTAAATTAAGTTTGAACGATATCCTAAGAAAACAAATATTCTGGTAAACTACCGTAATATTAAAATAATATTGAATTATTTCGCATACTGAAACTGTTTGTTTTGATCTTGATTTAACTTTTGCCTCTATATTAACGTTGCAGAAAAATAGAAAGTTAATTCTTCACAATGAACAATTCGATAAAGCTAACATGAGTCACCGTAGCGACGTTGTTTAAATAAATGCTAAATCGAGATGGAGCTTAGCAAACTTATTATTGTGAAAGTCAAGACGAACGAACTTTACCAGCAAGTTGTCAAGCAAAACGGCGAGTATGAATGACAAATCAAATTGTACTAATACAATTATCGATTGGGTGATTCGGATAACGTATCGTTGTACATCTATTCGGAAAACGATTCTACTGTAACAGCCTTCTACATGTTATCTACCTTCAATAAACATTCAAGTAGGTCATACAATAGGGAAATCACAAGCCACCAGAAATTCGAAGCAATCCGCCAACCCTGAGGCTTTTGTAAATATATTGCCAGGCAGGATCCCTGTTTGGCTTCGGAGAACTATAAAGAGAAAATAAAATTATATTTGTATATACTTTTATGTAAAGGGAAAACACTAACGAAGTTGTCCAAGCTCTCCTCTGTTTACGTTCCCGATCACGTGCAAATTCTAGAAAAGCTTACCATTTCGAGAGCTGTGCAGCATCAGATACTGCAAAACTACGAACTTCTGTTGATTAATGAACGTTTTGAGGACGTGACACTCGATGCCAAGAAAAAAAATGTACCCTCACGAGGTAATATAGTCGGCTGAAAGCAATGTTTTTGCCGTTATGTTCGATCACGTCATGATAGAAAAATTGAACAATACGGTCATGATCGATGGCATCGATCAAAGTGTGGCTCACATTTATCTACGCTAAAAGAGTAAAAAATCTCGAGAAATACGAGTTGTTAGGGATTTGCTTGTTGCGTTGCGTGCACACGTGCTACAATAAAACACGATTAAAGAGCTTAAGAAATTCCAGCCTTAAAGTATATAATTATAAAAATAAAACCCCTGCCAATTTTTTTAGCACGTAGGTTTCTTCAACATTATGTATATCTTTAATATTTGAATTGTTTTTACTTCTTATATAATTCTATAAGGTTTTTGTACTTTTACGTTTGATCAATAAAATTATTTTGGATCAATTATGTATACTGTAACGTGGTAGTTCGACTACACGTTCCAAGCGAGAATTTGCGCCGCGAGGCACCGACAACCGCGCGACGTGGCAGGTCGAGCCACGAGCAGGCGCGTAGAGGGGGGAGTAGTTCGCGTGGGGAGCGCGCGCAGCGCTGGCCCCGCGGCCACGTGTTGCCGCATGAGGAGAGCTCGCTCTTTTTTCGTTCCGATCGCTTCGACCGATAGGACGCCTAAACTCTCTCCTCAGCTCTCGATCGGCCTCGAATCACCCGCATCCGTGCGCCATTGCAGCTCGCCTTCACCTTCGTTATCGTAGCAAGTAAGTAACAGTGTAATAGTGTGCGAATTAACTAGTGCGGCTGTGCCTCGGGTGAACGCGACGCGACGTGATTAGTGTGACGCGATGTATCTCGACGAACGCGGCAATGGCGGCGAGCCGAGTGCAGTGAGGACTCGTCGCCGGTTGCGATTGATGTAAAGCTCTCGATCGCCCTCGCTATCGTTTCCCTGACGCTACCGTTGTC
>QLSS01000334.1:88820-109719 GCA_024372645.1 Trichomalopsis sarcophagae | reverse complement strand
CTCGATCGCCCTCGCTATCGTTTCCCTGACGCTACCGTTGTCCTTCATTCAAGCTACCGCCTGCCTGTTCCACGCCCAAGCTCTCGATCGTCCTCGCTATCGTTTCCCTGACGCTACCGTTGTCCTTCATTCAAGCTACCGTCTGCCTGTCCCTCGCTATCGTTGCCCAGGTAGGGCGTATATCTCCTCGCTATCGTTCTCCTCCCGAATCGCATCTCCCCGCTATCGTTTCCCTCGTCCCTCCCGCCTCTCCAACCAGCTACCGATTACTGTATACTACCGAGCTACCGTTAGTACATAAATTAGCGATTAGGTTAAGTTAGTCCTTTGTCAGAGTATCTTTAAGCGATTATTAGGACGCACGAGCGTGTGCGTAAAGTATGAGTGAGCACTGGGTGCCGTCGTGCGGCCGTGTCGGAGTCGACATGTCGCGAGTGTTTTTCGGGAAGTAAAATGAGGGAGCGGGCTTGCACGATTGCGGTATATGGAAAAATAAGCGTTTGATGGGTCGGGGAATCGCATAGCTCGCGAGAGTACGCCGCGACGGACGCGCTGGTCGTCGGGGCCGGTAGACGACCGGAGAGGCGAGGCGGGTACTCGCCCGCGCCGGCAAGTCGGCGGGCGGCGCGCTGACGAGTGTGGCGTCGGCGTCGATTGTTCGGTGGGCGCGAGTGATCTCCCCGGAAGGAGATAAGACTTTCTAAAATTTGTTGCGGGGCCGCGTGTGCAGGCTCGCTTCCCATCACGATGACCTCGACAGGCGGTGCGGCGCACCGCTTAATGATTAATTAAGTCAGCGTAGTGCCTCTGGGTTGTAGAGGCCGTAGGTTCTCGGCGGGTTGCCGTTGGTTGTTAAAAGAATAAGTGAGAAATAAATACGACATATCATACCCGCAGCAGGCTTTAATGAGTTTTATAACCTACGATCCTGATCGATACTCTACCCGCTCCTGGAGCTAGCCGAGCTCAACTCCCGCGCCGCCGGGCCCCAACACACGGTGGCGCTCTCACGGAAAGGGGATCGCGGGATCCTCGGCATCCATATGCCTGGCGCCCTGGGCCGAGGCGGCCCGCCGCCGTGTATGCATTGGGGTGTGACGGCGCGCGAGACTAGATTTAGGGAGCGCTGGGCTACCGGAAAACTCAGCGTTTCAATACATAATCAATTATAATTCTCTCACGCTCTTTTTCTAGCATAGCTATAATTGTTTTACTAATCTCCAAGAGATATCACCCTACCTTTTTTACCTGACACCTTATTTACTAACCTATATATTTAAATGCACATGCGTAACTGAAAATCTTGTTTCTAACGAATTGGAAAAACAAAAACAGAAAAAACGAGCCTAAGTATACATTAAAATCGATTGAATAAAAGCTGAGATATAAGCGGTGCAGTTTTCAATAATGCAAAGTATACAGGGTAAGAAAAGAAATTTTCAAGCTCAATATCTTTAAAACTAATAAGTTTTATAAACAGCCTAAAGAGAAAGATCAAGGTCCTATATACTGCTAACTAAATCCAAAATTTGAACTTGATTAATGCCTTTTTCCTTCAGTTATCGCGTCACGTAGAAAAAATACTTTTTTCCATTTTTGATGTTTTTCTCAGAATTTGCCCCATGAAATGACTCAAAATTAAAGTAGAGTATAGTCCTGATAATTAGCAATAATCATGCTATTTTTTAAAGATTTGTAGTGGCCACACAGCATCCACTCGCACACAAACTCACACACACACACACACACGCTCACTCGCTCGCACTCACACACGCGCGCACACACATACAAACCTCACGCGCACGCGAAGACTCCAGCGTTCGTGCCTCAAAGGACGCGGCCCGGATTAGAACTCAGTTTTTCCGGCCAGGCCAAGCGCATCTGGACAATTAAGTCCTCCGCATCGAGGAGGCCGGATAACGCTCGGGACCGTGCTTGAACCCATTTATTGCGGTCCTCCGCACCTCGGTGCAGGCGGCTAAAGCTCGCCGGCGTTATAAAACAGTAAACGGCCGGCCGCTTGGGCCAGCTGCCCTCGCCACCGACGCGCTTTCTGGATCGCGCGCGCTCCGTCCATGCCAATCCGATCGACGATCGGTACAGGGGGCGGAACTATCGAGACCTTCGACGGTCGACGCTGGAGCCGACCAAGAGTTCAGTGCAACTGGGGATACAACACGAGTCGCATCACACCCAGACCCTTATAACGAGGGAAACTTCAACTAATAAACACGCGCATCCAAACACCAAGTTCTGCGTTCTTCCAGCTTCTTTCACCTCACATTGTCCTTCACTCTCCAGCGCCACCTTACTCCCAAAGATTCAACATTTAGTTTTCTAGTTAAAACAATTTCAAAAGCTTGCGCTTTAAGATGTATAATAAAAGAACGACAAACGATAATACATATTTTCCGCAGTTAAAGTATAGGTAATTTTATTCTCTTTTAGGTACATATTAAACAATTTACTTTTATCAATTTTTTCAATAACTTTATCACAAAAAACTGCGATCTCAAAACTAAAAAATTGCTATAAAAAAACGCGTCTAAAAATCTAAAAACAGACTTTTTTCCCACTACATACTTGTAAAAATAAATAGAATAAATAAACACTTGGTGGCTTAAAATCCACTGAGTAGAAGCTGAGATACAGGCGTTTACGAACGAACGAACACACATACACGTATCCGTACGAACATTTTCCAAAAACACCATTTTTCGACTAAATATGCATCAAAACACATTTGCACACGTTTTAACACTAACTCAAAAAATTACTATTACAAGGCTTTCTTAGGAAGGAAGCAAAAGACATAAGGCCATTATTGTTTTTTTCAGTGTATTTACTGAAGCCTGATAGATTATGTTAGAGTATGTTTTTTCCATGGAGTAAGAGAGAAGAAGAAGCAACTTAGTACCCAGAAACTGGGACGAATTTTCCCCCAGAGATAGCAAGACCACCGAACCCCTGCTGGTTTCAGCGCCATCTATCGGGAGCCTAACGATTTCAAAATCACGTTATCGTCTGCTCGTTAGTTAACCGTTATGGGCAGCAATTATCTTACTATTATGACTGAAGAATAGATTAACAAATAATCATTAATTAATAATAAATAAATTTTAACATGGAAACACAATTAAGTTTAATTCCGCTACCTTTCCTCTTATTTAAAATCCAAATAAATGGGCTACGCAACATACGACAGATTGTGCGATTAAACGCATAACAAGATGTTTGTACAGCTTATAAACTACAAAACTTCAATTTAACCTTAAACTTAAGCTTAGACTTAAACTAAATACAAACTTAAGTCCCCGCAGGGGGTTAAGATGATCATATGTGACATAAAATAATTTTAGGATATTGAAGCTGATAGCTGTGGTGTTATTGCCGGCCTGGTGATCTTTTGGCCTAGGTTTAATAGAAAATTAATTATTTCGTGGCTGTTATTTTATTTTATATTTTATCATTCACAGTTGCACGATGCAAATATATTTCACACGTCGTCCTTATTGTTAGGTTTTCAGCCCGTACTATATAATTAAAGTATGAGCTTTGATAATTTTCGTGCATAAAGGTAAGATGTAATACAAAATAAGTAAACTAGGAAGTCGCTTTAATTCCTTACGAAAATCTCTTTTTTCTCCCCACATTTTTCGGGAAATTGGCGTTCGCAAAACTTGCGGCGAGTGCACTCTGACTTCCGTGAAATACACATTGGGGCATAAAAATCATAACATCGTGTCTTTAGTTGTTTAGCAGTCTCTCTAGAAAACGCATCTCCGTCAAAGTTTTTATTTGTTTAAAACATCAGTACCTGCAATTTCGTGTTGATCTTATGTACGATTAATGTCGTGAAGATGTTGTGTTTTATTGAAGAATGCAAGGCGAAAAAAATCGTTGTACATCGAAGGCGGCGAGAATGAATTAAAACTGAGCTTTTATAAAGCAACTAAAGTAATTGCTTTTATTTTGTAATAGAAAAATCTATTTCTTAACAGAGCGTATTGGATTCATGGAAAAGTGCGTTTCCTTGAGGCGAGAAACTGCTGCAATATAACGCTTGCAATATGTGCACATGTTCCAACAGTCCGAACACCAGACTTACAGGTACAATAATAACCCTGTATATGATTCTCATTCTCTTCTTCTTCTTCATCCTCCAATTGTTCAATGTCAACAACAGTTGGTATATAAGATGGCTGATTTTGCCATAATTCATTGGCAAATTCAGTTACATGTCTGGCAATATAATTTTCCCGTGTAATTGCGTCAATATTGGCAGGTACAAAAAGCTGCATCAGAGATTGTCTTACAGTAGCAATAGCCAAACTTGTTGCTTGTCTGCTTGGATATTGGAACATAGCGCACAGAAATTCATCTGAAAGCCCTTGTCGCATTTTACACAAAAACATTAGAAGTTCTTTTTTACCAACATATCTATGACCACCTTCATGAGGAATTCGGTCGCAGTAAGTAAATAATTCTCTGAATTGATCTTTTGATATGGGACAGAAACATTCGAATTCCTCATCTGTTAAGCTGTTTTCGTCATCAATTCGCGTCATTGTTCTTGCTACATCGCGCAGGGCTTGCAAAAATATTTGGAGTTCTAGTCCTCTGATCACATACGGTCTGTTAATAAATCTCAAACCAAGTAAAAGTGGTGGTAGCAAAAAACCTCGATCATCCAAATGATGTTCACATGATTTAACATTCTGAGGAATGTATATGTTTCTGGAGATAAAGACATTAGCTTTACACTCATTTGACAATCGATGTAGGTCGAACTCGGCATTACATATAAGGCACGTACTGTTCCTATTTTGTGTTAGAACATTTCATCGTAAACGACTTGGATCTTCTTCAATCGCTTGTATTTCTTCACGAACCGACTGGTTACAATTTATACATAAGCGTGTCAGATTTGTTACTTCCAGGGGAGGTCTATTAAAGGCGTCACGTCTATGGACAGCTATACCTAGTTTGGCAGCATTTTCCTCTCCATCAATGCGAGACATTGTTCTAGCAGGAAATCGTCCATCACAAATATAACAGTGCAACCTTTTGGCCATTTTCTATTACAGATTGTAGAATAGATAAACTAGATTAAGATGGAATTCAAGAATTGAACTTCGCTGGTTTGAGGTAGGCTTATTACTGTCATAGTAGACTAAAATTATAAATGCTGAAGTAATAGCTCTAATTTCTAATGAGTGATGATGTAACTTACTATCTTACAAACCACTGTTGGACTTTAAGCTACCTACCAGAAAATCTCTCAACTATTTTAAAAAGGACTTTGTAGAAATAATCACTGCAGCTGACGTGAAAAATCGTCAACTAACCTGAGAGGGGCTGTTGGAGAAACAACTACCTACCAAATGTGAATGCTCTTCAACTACCCTAAAAAGAACTGTCGAAAAAACAATCAGTACACCCGACCTGAAAAATTGCCAACTATCCTATGAAGGACTGTTGGAAAAGCAACCATCCAATGAACGGTAATGTTCTTTAACTATCCTGCAAATGACTGTCAAAGAAACAATCACTGTACCTGATGTAAAAGATCACCAACTATCCTAAGAAGGACTTCTGGAGAAGCAGCCACCCACCAAATATGAATGCTTTTCAACTATACTAAATGGAGTGTCAAAGAAACGATCGCTTCATATGCTGGTAAAATATCATATGCAATTAACTATTGTGATATGGACTATTATTAAAATAGTTGCTACTTGAATATTCTTCAACTATCCCAAAGAAGACTGTCGAAGAAGCAATCGCTAGACAGATACGCTTTTGTATTAATGGTGATAATTATCGGTTATTAGTGGTCAATACTGGTAAAAACTGGTAATCATTGGTTATAAGTGTTCAAACTCGTAATTATTGACTATCAGTGGTTGACAGTGGTTAACACTAGTTATATTATAATAGCGTCAATGCTGGGTTAAAAATGCTTGTTATACGTTACTACTAGTGAGTACTAGTTAATACTTAATAATTATTGCTTATTAGTTATTATATCTGGTCAATATTTGACATTATTGGTTGGTGGTGATCTATAGCGGTTAACATCGGTCATTATCGGTTATTAGTGTAGTCAGTACTAGTTAACATCGATCTTTATCGATTACTAGTGTGTAGATCTTGTAAATACGGATCAAGGTCTTGATCGCCGACTTATATCCACCTTGTAATATATATTCAGAAAACAGGACTTATGCATATTATTGTAGAAATATGCAGACGTTCTCATCCCATACGACCATACGTGCATTGGTAGTTATGTGGACACTAGTATGTTTACATAACTAGTTGACTTATTTGGATTAAGGGAATAAAGCGCTTCCCACTCTACGAGCACCTCAATCCAATTGAGTCAACTATCCCACCTAACTAGTTAACCTATTTGGGTGAACGAACCTGACCAATCGATGGGGTGACTTCCCCCCGAATTCTGTATTAGGGTAGTTGGTATTTTCTAATAAATGTGAGAGCAGGGGATGTTCTTTGACCATCGGTGTACATACAGGGTGTTTCATTTTAATCCGACCACGACAAAAAAACGTGGAAAAACTAATTTTAACGAAAAATGACCTTAACAAAAGTTGAAGAGGGTAAAGGGGGCCATCGAATGACACAGACACCTATGACCTTGAATTCGATTTTCAAGGTCATTTGAGGGTAATTGTGATTTTTTTAAATAGGAACCTCTATTTTTGACCTTGGAATCGGATAGAGCGGAAAAAATTACGTCGCAAAGGATATTTTAAGTTTGCTTTGTGAAGGTCTATTCAAGTTCAAATAAGAAGTATCAGCCTAAGATTGTTTTCCTTTCAATTTTTTCGTAGAATTATCACTTTGTTATTGTAATAAACATTAAGAGAATAATTGACTTAAAATGTGATTATGCTTTGCTGACTTCAAAGCCAATTTGTAAGGTCAAAAGTGCAAAAATGCAATATCAAATGTTATGTGGAGTCCATATTTATATCCTAACTTTAGTGTTGCCCAGGAACAACGACGTGGACGTAATAGGATTGTGTTCCCTTTAGGGTGCTTGATTTGAGTGGGTCTCCTTGCCTCTCACTTTTATTATGTACAAATTTGAATGTAGGTGCCCAAAGACACCACCATTTTTTTGGATACTATTCAGTTCTTGGGATGTTTTCGTAAGCGAATTTTGATCTTATATTTAGCGTTACTCAGGAACGACGTGGACACAATTGGCTACTAATTTTGCCTGAATTTATTGTTGAAATAAATAATTTATTACTCATCGAAAGCTATCTAATTTATTTAGTTTGGTAAAAACAAAATTTTTTATTGAACTTGTTATAAATTTTTAACAATGACGTAATTATCGACAAGCTGCAGCCTTGTATCGAATTCGATGTCCCGATAGAAAACATCCAAGTCATACAACCATTCGTGAGATTTACCGTAGAGCTCAACAAGGGCAACTAGCACGGGTTAGAGAACGTCGTAATTACAACGAAGATGATCTTCGTGTAATGGTCGTTTTAGCAATGGTTCATTTGAATCCCCACGTTAGTACCCGTGAAATTCAAAGGCAAAGTGGTATACCTATGGCTACTGCTTGGAGAATATTGAGAAGTCAACGTTATCATCCATATCATATTACTTTGACTCAGGATCTCACACCTGCTGATATGAGGTTAAGGCTACAGTTTTGCCAATGGGCACGACAAATGATTGCTAACGATCGTCAGTTTTTTCAATACGTAATGTTTTCTGATGAAGCAAAATTCAAAAGCAATGGAGAGCTTAACCGACACAACTGTCATTATTGGTCGAATGTTAATCCGCATTGGTACAGACAGATAGATAACCAAAATCGTTGGAGTCTTGATGTTTGGTGTGGAATTGTTAACGGATACCTTGTAGGCCCATACTTTTTCGATGAAAATGTAAATGGCCATAATTTTTTACAGTTCCTGAGAGAACGTCTTCCAGTACTTCTTAAAGAAGTAGATTTATACACAAGAGCAAGAATGTGGATTCGATTAGATGGCGCTCCTGCGCACTATGCTCGAATAGTTAGACAATATCTTAATCAAAATTACCGTGACAGGTGGATTGGATGCACTGGACGTGGAGATTTGGGTATTCGATGGCCACCGTGATCTCCAGATATGACATCACCCGATTTCTATTTGTGGGAGTATTTGAAAGATGTTGTTTATGAACATGAAACTACAACAAGGGAAGATATGATCCACAGAATTCAAACCTCTTGTGAAAACATCCCAAGTGCTGTATTACTCAGAACAGTAGAACATTTTCAGCAGCGAATTGAATTGTGTATCCGATAAAATGGTGGTGTCTTTGAGCACCTGCGTTGAATTTTGAGCAAAAGTGATAGGCAAGGAGACTCACTCTAATTAAGCACCCCAAAAAGTGAGAGGCAAGGGGACTCACTCTAATCAAGCACCCCGAAAAGTGAGAGGCAAGGGGACTCACTGTAATCAAGCACCCCAAAGGGAACACAATCCTATTACGTCCACGTCTTTGTTCCTGGGTAACGCTAAAGTTAGGATATAAATATGGACTTCACATAACATTTGATATTGCATTTTTGCACTTTTGATCTTACAAAATGGCTTTGAAGTCAGCAAAGCACAATCACATTTTAAGTCAATTATTCTCTTAATATTTATTACAATAACAAAATCATAATTCTACGAAAAAATTGAAAGGAAAACAATCTTAGGCTGATACTTCTTATTTGACCTTGAATTGACCTTCTCAAGGTCATTAAGGCAAACTTAAAATGTCATTTCCGACGTAATTTTTTCCGCTGCTCCGTATTCCGAGGTCAAGAATAGGGGTTCCCGATAAAAAAACACAATGACCTTCAAATGACCTTGAAAATCGAGTTAAAGGTCATAGGTGTTTGTGTCATTCGATGGCCCCCTTCACCCGCTTCAACTTTTGTTAAGGACATTTTTCGTTAAAATTAGTTTTTCCATGTTTTTTTGTCGTGGTCGGTTTAAAATGAAACACCCTGTATATCACTTATGTTTAAACTCTTAAATCTAGCTACCCCACGCTCCAAGACTCTTTACAAGTTCTAACGCCCCGTAAAGCTCCGCTTTAAAAAATTAACAAAATTAAAAATAAAACTAAAATTTATATAAATACATTTTTAGAATATACGCGAGTATCGCGCTTCCCCACTGTCGGCTAGACCCGCGCTACAGCTGACAGCGCAACTACAGCAGCGCCACGAGTCAGCAAGCGGCGAGCATTAGCAGAAAGCAGCAGCGCAAGAGTAGGAGAAGCGGCGCAGCGTGCGCACATTATAGTTAATTGTATGATTCGATTTTGTATATAGGTGTGAATGTAAGTGTGAATGTATGAATGTGAAAGTAATTTAGGCGGCGCAATCCCCGCTCTCTCCCAGGCCTATATAAGGACCTGCACGGCCAGTCGGAAGGCACTAGCTCAAGCGCAATTTAAGAGCCTAGTCAAAACTCCTGAGCAACTTATGCCTGGAATATAATCACTTAGAATATTTTTAAATATTTCTATACTTATAAAATTTCAAGATAGGCAACGATATCGCACTATAACGCGTATCCATCCTATACTTATAAAATTTTCAAATTCATGACAAAACTAACTTAGAAAAATTTCGTTGCCGAATTCAACTTATAAGATTTTCAAACACGAGCTATCAGATAACGCAAGCTTAAGCGTATCTGCATATCTGTCTATTTTTGTAAAAGTCAAAACGGAGTTACATTTTTGATTTATGTGATATTATAGAATATATGCAATATTTATGCAATATACTAAAACATACTTATTTGAATATATTTACTTTTTGTTATAAAGAACAAAAATCTTTTTATTTGCAAAAGAATCTTCACTGCCTGGTATCCCGGACCTGAACAACTATAGTTAACAAATCATTATAAAAAATAATAAACAAAATTTATTTAGAATCTGTCGTCAAAATTACGAGACAGATTAAGTAAATGATGACTACTTTTCTATAATAAGATTATTCGCAGGACCGAGAAAAGTCGTGACCGTTTCATTGGCAATCCTGCCAGGATACCAGGTATATAAAGTGAAATCCTTTGCAATAAAAATAAAATCAACCTATTAAACACACACACACACACAAAGATATTGCAATTTACTCAATAAATCAAATGCAGTTTATGCATAATAAACAACTTTGATTTGCATAATTAAGCAATCTCATCAGACGTGCAATTATGGTATGCAGTCACTGAACTAAAATTTAAGCCTATCTAAAAACATTCTTAAGACTAATGCCACATATTCCTACCGATAAATGGATTATAAAATTCATCAAGGAAAGCCGGGAGAATGAAATAAATCGGAAAGTACAATTAATAAAAATCTCTCGTGCTTTAGATGTTCTCTTTTTTCGTTCAAGATCTCAAGATCAACGAATAAGAGACCTGGAATTCGAAATTGCAACTTTGAATAACAAATTTAATGATATAACCAATGAAAATATTGAACTCAAAAGAAGGCATAATAAAATTTTTAATAAATTAACCTACGAAGGAAATATTATAGCATAACTTTTGTGTATAATTGTCGATGATTTAAAAACCGTAAAGAAAGTTAACAAAAACATAAATACTCATCACGAAATTATATCAAATCTTACTCAAGATTTCCTTTGTATCCAAGAAAAACTATGATCGTCTAAATTCCATATAACAAACAGACTTGTAACCATTTTACGCAGTCATAATTGAACACAAAATGGCGGGCGCGAACAAAGATATATTCTCTAGCACACTTAGAAAGAGCGGTGTAGTCACTCGAAGCGCTGCCGCGGAATTATTAAAAGCACAATTAAATGATACGCTCAACGCAGTTCTTATTACGGATGATGCAAATCAATCTATACTCTACGATCCATCATCAAACGCCAACTGGGCACGAAAAATACACGAAGTTCTAAACTACCTTTTAGAAAAGGCGGATGAAACGTCGGAAATCGTCAATGATTTAGACAAAAAACATAAAAAGATTAACGAACGGGTCGAAAAAATTGACTCAAAACACATGATATTTAACATAAACTATGACACTCTTAAAACAAGAGTTGACGAAATAGACACAAACATGTTAAATAAACTAGAAGACGATGATCTAGATAAATTTAAAGTCCTCGAAAAGTCGATAGATACTAAGGTGGCTCTGAAGTTTTCCGAACTTCGCCTCGAGGCTCAACCAGAAACAAGCCTATCGGAAAATGTAGAAACACTAATAGATATAAAAGTAAGAAAACACGAAGAAGCCGCGGAGTTCGTATTAATGAATTTAAAACAAGACATAACATCAAAAATAACTGCCTTGACAAATACGAGCCAGAATTTATTGAAAATAACTAAATCAAATGAAAAAAGAATTATATCACTTGAGGTTGAACACACAACCTACAACAATATACTCATTAAATTCGATGAAACGTTACAAAACATAACCTGTATCGAAAATTCTAACAAAATTTGTACGGAAAAATTTCAAAACTTAATAGATAAATTTAACAAAATTCAGTCTTCGAGCCGTCAAATTACTTTAGACGGAAACAACACAACTCTGGGCCTCACATTAAAATCACCTAAACTAAAACTGCCAACGTTCAAAGCCGACGGAAAAGAAAAACCTATGCGGTATTTGCGCGATCTTAAAAGATACATAGATGTTTTAAATGTAAATGGCGACGAAATGAATATAATAATTAGTCAAACATTAGAAAACACAGCTTCTTCGTGGTTCGACATAGCACAGCAAACCATAAACACTATGTCTGATTTCGAAAGAAAATTTAAAGCTCGATTTTGGAACGAGGATATTCAAGATGAGTGGTCACGAAAAGTAGAGTACAACAGATATACGGGCTCAAAATACTCTCATATCGAATATGCCACATATGTATGGGGTTTCGCCCAAGATCTAGAACGAAATTGCTCAGAAGCAGAGCTTGTACGAAAAATCTCAAATAATTTTGACTGGGATATTCGTTTCACTGTAAAATCACAAAATATTATTACTCAAGATAAATTTATCGAACTACTTGCATTCAAAGATAACGGTAACAGTCAAAGACAATCTTTGTTTAAAAGAAATTCAAATTCTGATGGCTCGAACGCAGAATCCTTTAATAAATATCAAACACATAAACCGGTAAACCAACAATCAAATTTTCAAAATAAAAATTATCAAAATAAACCTCCTCAAACACAAACGTTAAATGTAATTGAGTCAAAAGCGAGCAACACCACAAAAACTCCTGTTAAAGAAACGGGTACAAAACCCAAAATAATAGCTTCGAAACCTAATACAATAAACTTTCCATTAGAAGATTCTTTAAATGACTGCTTAAAAGACACTTGATGTCTGCCAAAAAACCAATAACAGTAGTTTCTTGTGCCTCGGAAAATAACATAAATAAAATTTCAAAAATACAAGAAACAACTAACATACAAGTTCCAATACGTACAATTTTCAATAATCCGCGAGATGATTTATTATATGAATCTGACGATGACACTAAAAACGACGAAACTTGTCCCTGCCCGGAAATTACAATTAAAATCAATAATATTCCGGTAATAGCCTTAATTGACACCGGTAGTCAAGTTACGTGTATTTCTGAAAACTTCTACAATTCCAACTTAGAAAATTTTAAAAGCGTTATGACTTTGCCTATCGTAAGTAATATAATCAGAGGTGCTACGGGATTAAAATCGACACGGTCAAATAAACAATTAATGTGCCCTACAGAAATCGGTACATATAAAAAAGACTTGATCTTCTTGATTATTCCAAAATTAATACGAGATTGTATTATCGGAATAGATGCAATCAAAGAACTCGGTTTTCTCATAGATACAAAATACAATGAAATAACAATCCGTATAGAAAATACAATTGAAAAAATATCGTATAAAAATCAGAATTTATTAGAATCAAAAATGGATCATCGTTATATAGAAATTATCGAGGAAGATATAACTAATGATGTTTATCTTCACTCATCAAATCGTGGCCAGTGCTAAACAAAGCCCGATGCCAAACATTTTTAAATGAATTAACGAGTTCATATAATAATCGTAATTCATTAGTCAATCCTTACGATATATCCGATAAGGAAATCGACGATAAACTAAAATTCTGTATAACGAAAAGTCCAGACACGGTTGATAAACTCAGAAACTTATTACAAAAACATCGAAAAGTATTTCATAAGAAACCAGGTAGATTAGCATCATACGAATACAAAATCAAAGTAAAAAATCCTGAACCATTTTCTATCCCTCCATATCCTGTAGAAACTAAGATGAAAAGTAAACTCAGGGAAGAAATTGGTAGAATGTTGGATTGGAAAATTATACGTCGTTCAAGTAGCAATTATATCAGTCCGATTGTACCGATATTCAAAAAAGATGGGTCAATTCGTTTATGCCTAGACGCACGTAAAGTAAATGAGATGTTTGAGGATGATCTAGAATCACCTCAAAATATCGAAGAGCTTTTACAACAATGTTTCGGAGTGGAAGTCATGTCAAGTCTCGATTTAACATCAAGTTTCTGGCAAATACCTCTTTGTGAAGAAAGTAAAAAATATACTGCTTTTATGTTCGAAGGAAGATTGTATGAATTTGAGATAGTTCCTTTCGGTACAAAGATAAGCAGTGCTGCTTTATTACGCGGTTTATTTCACGTAACTAAAAATCTCGGTGATTCCATTTTAAATTTCGTAGACGATTTCTTATGTATCTCAAAAAGTGAAAGAGATCACCCGGGGCATTTAGAGGAGTTATTTCAAAGTTTAATCACATGGAATTTCACTTTAAGTTTCAAAAAATCTGAATTTTTCAAAAATGAAACACGGTTTTTAGGATTTATTCTATCTACAAAAAAACCTCAAGAAAATAAAATTGAAGCGATAAAAAACTATCCAATTCCTAAGAATCTAAAACAGTTACAGGCCCTTCTAGGCACAATAAATTTTTACGCGAAATTTGCAAAAAATCATGCGCATGAGTTAGTACCGTTATTAGAGCTATTACGAAAAGAAAAACAAAAATCCTGGGAGTGGGGGGACAGTCATCAAAAATCTTTCGAGCGAGTCAAAGAACTGTTCGAAAAAGACGTCTGCCTTGCATATCCAGACCCTTATAAACCTTATATCCTTCGTTGTGACGCGTCGAACTTCGCAATCGCCGGTGCATTATCACAAATCGACGATAACGGGGATGAACGGGTTATTATCTATATCAGTCGAACGCTCAAAGCAGAAAAAAAAAAACATACTTTACTACAGAGAAAGAACTTCTCGCGGTCGTATGGAGTTTGCAGAAATTAAGTACCTATCTACGAGCAGCAAAAATTTACATAAAAGCAGATCACAAAGCTCTAATATTCTTATTCAAATGCAAATTCGTTGGCAACCGAATCCGTCGGTGGATTTTGGGCACGCAAGACTATAATTTAGTAATTGATTACGTTCCGGGTAAAGAAAATGTTGTAGCAGATATGTTAAGTCGACACCCTAACTTTAATTTAGAAGATCTACAAAAACCAGGAGAGATTATTATTGCAATTTTTAAAAGATATAAATTCACGAAAGATTTAATGTATAAATTTAAACATTTGTCAACGCTACAACGTGATGACGAATATTTAAGTCAATTATTTACAAAAAATTCAAATCAAAAGAATAACAGCAATAATGCAACGTATTTAATTGAAAATGAAATAATTTATAAAAAAAAATCAATCAAACCAATACAAGATAATGATTCCAAAAGAAATGATTAAAATCCTTATTCTTGAAACACACGAGACTTATGGCCACGTAGGCGCGAAAAAAGTCATTCGTATGTTACGAGAAGATTTCTATATAAAAAACGTAAGACATAAAGCTCAAAAGCTAATTTCATTTTGTGACTCATGTCAAAGAAACAAAATTTCCACACGACCATGTACAGCGCCAATGGAGTCGATAATACCAGCAGCACCACATGACTGGTTATCTATAGATTTCTATGGTCCATTACCAACCGGACGCGGCGGTATGAAACATATACTCGTAACCATAGATGCATTTTCAAAATTTGTCGTTTTATATCCGATTCGCAGACAAACTTGTACAACAGCGATAAAGAAAATTTTTAATGATTATGTTTTGTTATACGGAAAACCGAAGGGTATTTCATGTGATCACGGTTCACAGTTCACTGCAAATGCGTGGATAAAAAAATTAAGAGAGGAAAATATTGATTTAGTTTTTTCATCTATCCGACATCCACAAAGTAACATCGTTGAGCGAGTTAATAAAGAGCTCGGTAGATTTATCCGTACATTTACTAGCGAAAAACACACCGATTGGGTAGGATATATTAATATCATCCAAACAATTATAAATGAAACGTATCACGAAACAACAATGTTTACTCCAATTGAATTACACATGGGTATTAAACCTAAACGCGCGTGAAAAAATTGGATACGTCCAATTAATTCAGATGTCGAGCCTCCGCTCGAGCAAAAAATTCATCTCGCCCGGGAACGTATTATCTCAAAAGCGCAAAAACGTACCGAAAAATATAACTCACAAAAGACAACATTTTTTGTTGAATTTAAAGAGGGAGACGAAGTTCTATAAAAATCGAATAACATTTCAGATTTAGACAATAAGAAAATTGCAAAATTCTTTTCAATTTACGAAGGTCTACTTATTTATTGTTTGATTGCGATAATCAAAAAGAAAAAGGAAGATTCCACATAAATGATACAAAAGAGAACCTAAATCAGAATAATATTATTGGATTATACAATAGAAAAATTCGTTACTCTCAACCACGAAAAATTGTAAAGAAAAAAATGATCACGCTCAAAGAGAATCGCATTTTAATTTCATATTCTAGTTTTGAACACTCAAAGCTGCGTATACAAATGTAAATAAGCCGGCACGGCTAGTCCCGACTCAAGAAAACGGAAGAAAGGCGTAGTCCGTCCTTCTCTCTTTCCCCAGTCTCCCGCGGCAGCACAACTCGTGTCCGCAAGGCAGCGAGTTCCCCCTTTCTTACTACACGCACAGCATTGCCACATCTCTCTATCTGCAAACCTCAGATTTTAGGTATACGAGAGAAGCGGGAAATTTCAAAAAATATGACAACATTGTCATTTCTCCTCTTTCAAAACTGCTCCAACTTTCCCTATAAAAGGGCCCGCGCTAGGCTGACGCAGTCAGTTTTTCGACGGCTGTAATTTAAAAATAGCCATGGGCCGCACAATAAAGCGCTCAGCGCAATTTACTCGCAACTCTAAGCTGGTTTATCCATGCAAACTCATCTCCGGGGTGGACGATTCGGTTCAGACTGTCTCGTTAGGACAGGAGACAAGCCACCCCGGGGACCGCGTTATCACGCCAAGGTCGACGGAGGAGCGCGCGCGTCTCGCGCAGAGTTGGAAGTCGCGCGACATACGCATGCCATTTGGTCGTGCTGTGCAGTGCGACCTCGCAACTTCTCCGTCGCCTCCTCATGCACCTGCACCGACACTCACGCAAGAGAGCCTTACGCCTCCTCCTTCACCACCAACATCAACAGCACCGACGAAACCTCGCATCGTCAGCAGTAAGGCAATCCACCTCAGCCTGGAGGAGAACCGCCGACGACACGAGAGACCGAGAGGCCCTCGGTCTGCGCAAGAAAAAATCCGCAAGGTCGAGGAGAGGCTGCGTGGCCTATTCGACACACCAGCAATCACCATCAACACAGGATACGGGAATAGCGTCTGACAGCGACAGGTCCGGCTCGACTTCGAGGACGCTTGGAGGTCACACGGTAAGGAGGAGGCGAGGCTGAAGAGGAGTGTAAGTGCCGAGGTCACCAGAAAAGGTATACGCAGCTCTGAGTGCATGCATTTTAAGCAGCACATTTGATTTCTTTCCTAAAAATTATAAATACATTTTTGATCATTTTTTCTCTGGGAGTATAGTGAAAGTTTTTCAATTTTCGAAAAATTTTCACTAGGGGACTATGTAACGCCCCGTAAAGCTCCGCTTTAAAAAATTAACAAAATTAAAAATAAAACTAAAACTTTTATAAATACATTTTTAGAATATACGCGAGTATCGCTCTTCTCCACTGTCGGTTAGACCCGCGCTACAGCTGACAGCGCAACTACAGCAGCGCCACGAGTCAGCAAGCGGCGAGCATTAGCAGAAAGCAGCAGCGCAAGAGTAGGAGAAGCGGCACAGCGTGTGTGTATATATGTATATAGCGAGCGGCGAGCGCAGCGGCGCAAAGTAGGAGAAGTGGCGCAGCGTGCGCACATTATAGTTAATTGTATGATTCGATTTTGTATATTGGTGTGAAAGTAAGTGTGAATGTATGAATGTGAAAGTAATTTAGGCGGCGTGATCCCCGCTCTCTCCCAGGCCTATATAAGGACCTGCACGGACAGTTGGAAGGCACTAGCTCAAGCGCAATTTAAGCGCCTAGTCAAAACTCCTGAGCAACTTATGCCTGGAATATAAACACTTAGAATATTTTTAAATATTTCTATACTTATAAAATTTCAAGATAGGCAACGATATCGCATAATAACGCGTATCCGCCCTATACTTGTAAAATTTTCAAATTCATGACAAAACTAACTTAGAAAAATTTCGTTACCGAATTCAACTTATAAGATTTTCAAACACGAGCTATCAGATAACGCAAGCTTAAGCGTATCTGCATATCTGTCTATTTTTGTAAAAGTCAAAACGGAGTTACTTTTTTGATTTATGTGATATTATAGAATGTATACAATATTTATGCAATATTCTAAAACATACTTGTTTGAATATATTTACTTTTTGTTATAAAGAACAAAAATCTTTTTATTTGCAAAAGAATCCTCACTGCCTGGTATCCCGGACCTGAACAACTATAGTTAACAAATCATTATAAAAAATAATAAACAAAATTTATTTAGAATCTGTCGTCAAAATTACGACACAGATTAAGTAAATGCTCACTACTTTTCTATAATAAGATTATTCGCAGGACCGAGAAAAGTCGTGACCGTTTCAAAGTAACTTTTCTAAAAAGAGAGTACGTCGGCAAATCGAAGGAAGGCGAGCGAGAGCGAGAAGCAGAGCTTCAAATGAAATGTCTTAAATCTAGCTACCCCGCGCTCCAAGAATTCTTACACGTTTTTTTTTTTTTTTTTTTTTTTTTTTTTTTTTTTTTTTTTTTTTTTAATACGTCCGAAAACCGTAGAGGAAGGCGAGCGCGAACGAATAATAAAGCTCTAAAACAAAAACTGTCAAATATAGCTACCCCACGATCAAAAACTGCTTATACAAGTATTTTTTTTCAATACGTTGGCAAACGGGAGAAAGGCCAGCGAGAACGAATATTAAAGCTCTAAAACAAAAACTTTTCAAACTAGCAACCCTACGCTCTGACATTCCTTACAAGTAACCTTTTTAAAAAGAGAGTACGTCGGAAAATCCGAGGAAGGTGAGCTAGAGCGAGCCTCCAAAACGAAAAACCTTAAATCTAGATACCCTACGCTTCGAGTCTCCTTATACGAGTATTTTTTAAAAGAGAATACGTCGGCAAATCGGAGGAATGCGAGCGGGAGAGCAAGCAACAAGGCTCAGAAACGGAAAACCTTAGAACCAGCTATACTACGCTTTGAGACTTTAAACACGAAAATATTAAACAAGACTTCAAATTTGGCAAATAGTTTTTTTATACATTATATATTTTTATTGAAATAAGGTGGCACCTCGATGGGAGGTAAGTGAGAGCGAGAGACCAAGCTTCGAAACCAAAATTCTTAAATCTAGCTACTCCACGCGCCGAGAGCCTTTATTGAAGTCCTATTTTAAAAAGTTTAATAGCTCAAAACCTAAAGTCCTTAATATCAATTACGTGTACCCCAAGTGCCGAGGTTCTGTATAGAGAAATATAATGGCACTTCAGAGGTATTCGAGCATAAGCAAAAAGTACAGCTTTGAAATGGAATCCCTTAAAATCAACTGACAAAAATCTCAAAACACCAAAATCGATGTAGATCGTTTTGTAAGCTTCTTTTCTAAGCATTACTAGTTATCACGTAATGTTGACTAATCTTGAAAGAGTTCATGGTGCGTGTGGCAGTTGGTTTCACAGATCAGCATTTAGGAACAGAATTTTATAATTTTCTAAATGATTCACGTTTGGAGAAGTGCAGTTAACTGTCGCTTGTCTCCATTCAATGTGCCATTGTCATTTTTGAATAAAGAATCACAGGGCATTGGGTAGCTATAGTTTAAAAAACTTTCCTTTTGGAGCTTTAATTCTTGCTTTCGCACGCTTTCCTCCGATTTGCCGACGTACTCTCTTTTTAAAAATACTCGTCTAAGGAGTCTCAGAGCGTAGGGTAGCTAGATTTAAGAATTTTTGTTTTGGAGCTTTGCTTCTCGCTCTCGCTCGCCTTCCTTCCATTTGCCAAAGCGAAACTCGTTTTTAACAACATTATCGTATTTAAGGTTCCAGTGCGTGGGTTAATTGGATTAAAGACTTCTAATTTATTAATTTTTTATTACCAAATACAACAAATCTCAATAGTGATGCATAGTTTATACTTGAAAAAGGGACGAACTGGCTCTTCTGGTCCAATTTAAGTGTTAAAACTTTATAAATATGCTTTATTACATGCAAATGACTTGCATGTCAAGTTTAAAGTTTGTATGATATATTCCTTTTAAAAAAATTCAATTTTCCTCAAAATCTTATGACTAAAAATAGCAAATCTCAATTTTGGTGCTTAGTTTACACTTGAAATTTGATAGACAAGCCCTTTCAATGTGTTTCAACATATTTCCCAAGTTTGATGAATCAGCGATGACTGGAAGGTCCAGTTGGTTTGAAAAAAACTTGCGCCAAATGCCTCTTATTGGGACAAACTGGATCTTCTGGTTCCACTTAAGTGTTGAAACTTTATAAATGTGTTAAAGTACATGCAATGGGTTTGCGTATCAAATCTCAAGTCAATAGGATACACTACTTTCACATAAATTGAGTTTTTTTTTAATATCTTCGAATAATAATCGCATATGTAAAATCTTGTGCATCATTTAGACTCGATATCAAATCAAAGTCTTTTAACAGCTGTGAGTTCAAAAGAAAGCAAGATTTAGCTCCGCTCTTAAACAGAAAGTCATTCTTTCTACAAGTCTTGCAACCCATACATATAACCTGGAAAATTATAAAATTTTCATTCGCGCCTTGGCTTGGCCGAACTTACTGCGCATGCTTGGTCATCACTCGGCCGATCGCCACACCGACAAGGCCGCGGTTCTAGGCACAGGCCTGGTCGTAAAACAGGGGACAAGTCGAGTTCTATCTACAATTTATAACTTGCATCCACCTTTTGGCGTGCATAGTCTTGAAGATGTAAACAAGGTGGCTCCAGATTTTCCAGATAAGTGTATCTCTAAAAAAAAACTTTTAAGCAAAGTAAAAAGGTTAGGCGAGTTTGATATATTGCACATTATCATGCATGTTAATAAAATAACTTAACAAAATAAAATAATTTTGTATACTACTAAATTAGAGATCAAAAACCAACTGAGATCAATTAAAGAAGGCAATTTTTTTGTTTACAATAAAATGACAGTTGCAAAAACAACTGAGATCAATAAAAAAAAGTCAAGTTTGTATTAATTATTTTATTTTATTCACAATACAACAAACAAAAAATCTTTGTGTTTTATTGAAGGCTAAGACAAATGATTGCTGATTTTAACTTAAGTAATATATTGATCAATTACAAACAACTCAAGATACTACGTAACTTGCCATGCCCGTTTCACTTTATTCAT
>QLSS01000334.1:57706-83820 GCA_024372645.1 Trichomalopsis sarcophagae | reverse complement strand
ACGGCGATCCCGAAGCCACCGCCGGGATACGGCGTTCTCGAAGCCGCGGCTGAGATACGGTGATCTTCCAGTCAGCCGTCGATATATGGTATGCGAAAGAGAGAGGGCATGTTGACGCGAGCGAGTGAGAGAGAGCGAGAGAGAGAGAGAACAGGTGCCAGTAGAGAGAGAAGAAAGCGCGCGCAGAGTGGGGATGTCTTCGCTGAGCCGCCGTATGCGTGCGAGAGAGGAAGCAAGAGACCGCAGGGTGGGGATAGCCAGACATAACGGCGCCGTAACGCATTCCAACCAATTCACTCCGTCCCATAAGAAGTTATCTGACCCAGAAAAAGAATTTTACAATTCAATTTTTCAAAAACTTATGAAGAAGCACAATGTGCACATATACTCTTCACGTAGTAATTTTCATGCAAGTATATGCAAACGATTCAATAGAACCTTAAAAAATTCAATGTGGGTAGAATTCAGCAAACAAGAAAGCTATAAATGGTTGGATATTTTACTTAACAGACAACAGGAATTGAGCCTGAAAATGTTACACAGGCCAATGAGCGTGAAGTCAAGAGATATTTTACAAATGAAATGTCGCCAGTGAAAATACCGAAATTCAAAGTAGGAGATAAAGTACGAATAAGTAGGATAAAGAATGTTTTTGAAAAAGGTAACATGCCAAATTGGTCTAAGGAAATGTTCACAAAAACGCGAGTTGTAAAAACAGATCCAGTAACTTACCACCTCAAACATTATTATGATAAACCCGTCTCTGGCGGCTTTTATGAAACGGAAATTCACAAAACTATGTATCCGAAAATAGGTTTAAGTTTTCTGAATTTTCGTCGTGTGATTTGTTTTTTAAACAATCGATATGTTTTACGTAGTTCACATAACCGGAATCGGAGTTATTGATTTTATGCCCGTGTATTGTGCAGCCTAATCTACATCGCGAGATTAAAAGTGTTTTGTCTATAATCGGATGAAATTCACGTGTGATTATTAAATCGCAGTTATCTTGGCCGGAGTCGCGTTATATGGATTCAGAGAAATACCTGTTTTTTGGCGATAATAGTTCACTAGTTCTTTACTGAAGGATTGTGTAGGAACTTCAAGAGTGTCACAACTAACGCATCAGAAATTTCGAAAGTTTCTGACCCACTTTCAATCCTCAGACTCACTTTGTCATTTATTTCAGCGATAATGTCCGAACTTTCTATTCCTCGCAGTGCTATTCATAAATATTTCCTTATTGCTCCGATCTTATTAACGATTTTTTCGTTTATCAGTGTAACCGTTGATCCCTTGTCTAGCAAAGCGTATTTTAAGCAGAGTACTATCATATAATCAATATTGTTTTGATGTTGGATCTAAACTACTACTTTCTGTAGTAGGGGTCTGTTACGTCATAGCTTAATTTTAAAAACAAAAAAAAAATATTAAATAAAATAAAGTGTGCGCAGCTGCGCGCATTTCAAAAAAAAATGTTTGTGTTTACCGTAGATAAGCGAGCGTCCGGACAGAGCAGTTAGACAGTCCGAGGTCATTAAGAGCGAGCGAGGGCATAGCGATTGGGATCGGTGCGGCGGGCAGCGGCCCTACCATAAAATTTGTGCGCAGCTGGGAAAAACCCAGAAATGTCTGGAGAAATTTTGTTTACTATGCTTATGTTACACCGTAGAACACGAAGCCGTTGGATAAAATTTTTATTTTTGAAGTAGAATATTTATATTAAATAAGGTAGAAGATTTAAATACATGTAAAGTATGGACAGCTGAAAATACTAAGCTACAGCTGTGCATATTTTATTTAGTTCAAGAGTAAGAGCACGTGTTTGCGGAGTAAAACTTAAAATAATACTCGTACAAATTTTATGATTAGTTTTTAGTTTAATAGTTACATAGATTTATTATGTTAGATAAAAAGTTGGCGACCACGGCGTAAAATGATTATTTATCCGTGCAGATTTTACGATTTGATTTCAATTAAAAAAATGAATGTTATACAAAACTAGTTAAAAATAGCAGGCAGAATATTATAATGATACTATTATTACAAAATATAAATTCTACAAACATATTATAAGTAACGCGTAGAAAAATTGAAAACGGTACAGAGAGGGCCATCTAACGAAAAATCAGCAATGCTAAGAGTAGTGTGGGAGGGACAAAGAGGACCGGAAGAGGCGGGAGCCAAGCGGAAGGACGCGATGCTATAGGTCGATGACCGATATAGAGGGCGCTGACGCAGACCCAAAGGGATGGGCCTGTTGGAAAAATCGGGTAGGAAAGGGAAAAGGACGCGAGGGTGAAACGAGGAAAAGCGTGCGGAGAAAAGCTCAGTTCCTGCGAGGAGACCAGTCGAGGTGGCTACTCCTGTATTTCATATTAAGTTGTTGTACCTTTTAAGCCGTGGTGGCTAAAGCATGATTTTTTTTTTTTGCAAATTAACTTTAAGTTTTCAAACAAATTTAGTATTTAAAATTAAATAAAGTAAAGTTTAAAAATTTAATTTTTTGAGTATATTTAAATAACTATAAATTCTACAAACTATACAAGAAGGAAGAAGTTTAATATCCAGTAAACTTTGATTTTACTTCAACAACAAAAAAGTAAGTAAAATATTAATGAATGAAATTATAATTTACAAGGGTGGAAAATTGTATGTGAGTAGGTTTTTGAACGCTGCGGCTCATATACAAAATTTAGGGTGAACTTGTGTGATTGACTAGAGGGTTGACTGGACTTCGCATGTCAGAGGCCTTTTGACCTACAGTTCAATCAAACTTGTTCGTTTGTGAGGGTTGGGATATAAAGATTAGTTGAAATACGCGTTAATCAGAATAAAATCAAGGAACGTCTCCATCCCGAGTTCAGCGGAAGCTGACTCAAAACGGAGGAATATTTTATAGTGCGCCGAGCATCGGACGTAACAGGTCTCTGTATTTTTATCTCGCGACGCGTTTGATGAACCGAGAAAGTGTAGGAATTCATGATGTTTTCTAAGACAGTGTTTACACAAATCCTTTTTACAATGATCTCGCGTGTGTCCTTCTTTAAGACAATTATAACACAACACCGCGATTTTAGCTAATTTCCAACGATGAGTCATGGTTGTTTTTGCAAAATCAAGACATAAGGAAGTGGTATGGTTTGTCATTTGATTTATTTTCAGTATTGCTAGCATTAGTTTGATTTATTGCTCCTACAAATTTTTTATCTTTTCGAGGGTTTGGTATGACGTATTCGGTGTTGTCTTAGAGGATGTATTCGGAGTTACTATGTTAGGAATACTAGAAGTTGTCTCACATGTAGCTAAAATTTCTGCTGCTATACTTAGTTACGCTTTGTAAAAAAACAAATTCGGAAAATTTTTCTAAATCGGGTTTCTTCGTCAAGTCAGTTTGTTTAAATCTTATATATTTTGATAACTTCGAGTCAGGCAGCTTTGAAATCAAATTGTCGACGAGCTCTGTACTATGCAAATAACCTAAATGATTATCAAATGATTTGATTACAATTATGGCGTTTATTAATCGAGTAGCGAATTCCATGAGTCCTGTGCGTCGCAAATCTATAATAGGTAGTTGCTTGATTTCATTTAGAATATTATTGAGAATCAGTCTCGTATTTCCGAATTTCATTTTTAAGGTCCTTATAATATTGATCGTATTATTACCAGCTACAAACAATGATCGCGTTGCTTCCTTTGTAACAGATTCTCACTGTCTGAGTAGCCGCCGAGTACGGTTACATTTCAAATTCTCGCTTAAATCTAGACCACTCAAGCGGATCACCCGAGAACGTAGGCAGCACTTTCGATGATGTCATTCTGTGCATTATTTTAGTGTTTTCAGAAGTCAAATTGTTTTGTGAATTAGTCCAACATTTTTTCAGAATATTTGCCAAACGCCGTATTGGGTCTCCGCTTGAGTGATTATCACTTAAATTTCTATGAGCTTCGAAATCGTTCCATCTACTATTATGGAACGTACTATGAGCTCTATTTCGGAGATTGTGAAGGAAAAAAATTTTCTTCATCGTTACTGCTAGGACTAACAGAACGATTACGCAAGGTATTTTGGCCAAGAACCGGACCGCCTAATCGATCACTGTTATTTGCTTCATAAAACTGATTTTCTCTTGTAAATGTATTTTCATTTTGCAAGTAAAAATTTACACGTGCTTGTTTTCCGGGGATTCTAAAAGCTGGAGAAGACGATGCTTCTCACGATTAGTGTGGTATTTTAAACTGATTTTTTTTTTTGCAGCCGCGCGATTAAGTTGAGTACGTATCTCTCTATTAGATTGTTGACGAATCATACGCAAATCTTGGTTCTGGAGTTTGTTCGCTGGAGCAATAGCTTCTCGAGCTGCAAGCTGCACGTTCGCACGTCCACCCGCGGCAGCTCGTTGATCAGGAGAAGGCGGTACGAGCTATAAGCTGCGTCAGGACCAGCAGAAGGGCCAGCAATGTGCAGCTGGTGGCGTGTTTACATGCACCCGGACTGCAGCTCGGCAGCTAGGAGGCAGCGCATCATCCTGCGCCACCTTGGCCACAGGACCGGCGACAGGAAAGGCAGCAGGTGGCGCGTTTGCACGCACCCGGACTACAGCTCGGCGGCTGGGAATTGATGGCGCATCATCCTGCGCTACCTCGGCCACGTCAGCAGGAGCACCGTGAGCAGCGAGAGGCACATTTGCGCCCGCACCTACGGCAGCTCGTCCTCGGGGTGGAGGCAGCGCAGCGACAAAATTGTTTACGGCGATTGATTGTTAAGGGGAAAACGTCAACGTGTGCCCTCGCAGCCGCAACAACGGCATTGGCGACGGGAACGACGATTTGGTGAACAGCGGGTGGTGCATTCGCTCGCACACGTACAGCGGCTCTCACTTATCAATGAAATCCATGGTGCACTTTTCGTTCAAATTTCCGAGTAATAAGGATCCGGCTCGAAGGACCAAAAATGTAGATGTTACACGGGTAGCTGCACCTAAGGAAACTCAAAACAGATACTTTTTGAAGGTTTTATTATGAGAATCGTTCTTGGTGAGAGCTTGAATACGAATGTGAATGAACAGGAAAACGTGGTCGTCCAAACGTCTTCTTCGTCTCCGATCTAGCTTTCTTTTTTTTTAACGCGCTTTTGTTTTTTTTTTTTTTTTGTTTTTTTTAAATACACAACGCCTTTTACACGTACATTATACACACATACAAATATAAACACACATGCATACACAAATACATACACGTACCCGTTGCCGAACGGTCACATATAGCCTCTACGCTATATGCCCGCGCCTCTTCAATTATCGATTTTAGAATCGGGGGAGAGGATTTGCGGCCCCGATCGATCCTCTACGATCGTCGTGGCACGCGGCAGACGCGCCCAAATGTGGCGAGCTGGGGTTTTGGTGGTATAACCACTACATATATCTTAACTGTGTCGGGAACAACCTCGGTATTCTGCTTGACCGTGGAAGTGATGGAATCGTATCCTAGATGTAACCTGGGCGGTTTGGTGACGGTTATCTTGGCGAGTCCATTTTCCCAAGACAAGGACAAGGCTCGACACTGCATGTCCCGCAGCGGTAGCAACGGCAGCGCCAACAATCATTCCGGAGATGGGGACCGTGTTTGACTGCTTGGCATGATAAGCATACTGCTCCTTGTCTCACCTCCGTGCCAATAAGTCCCTCTAGACGGGCTATCTCGTCTTCAAGCCAGTGGAATCACTGTAGCTTCTTCTCTATGAGCGCCTGCTCACGTGCCAGATCCTCCGCGGCTTTGAGTGCATCTTCTTTTCTTTTTCCGAGAGTTGAGCGTGCATAACAAAGCGGCTGCTCCAGAAAATGTCTCATAACTGGGAAGCCACAGCATACTCTTCTTCAAGAGTGTTCACGAATTGCTGAAATACACACGCTGCAAGCGGCTATCAGGTTTTCTCAGTTCTTCCCGCTGGATTTCGGGCCCCTCGACGCGCTAATATAGTGGTCCCTTTTCATGGCGCTTTGATTTTTTTGCGTCAATTATACACGTAACTTTTTTAATATGCGCGAGACGTTTGCAAGTAAACATTATTGACTTGCGATAAACATGATTACTTTATGATATGCCGTGGCGTAAACCTCGATTTACCGCACGCTCGTGCAAAAATGCATTCACTAAATCTCTTTTTACGCACGCAGTGTCATATAATATCGTACGATACTATTATTCTTATTATATTTTCTTTAATTGTATTATATTTTGCTTATCTTAAATTTACTAGTTCATCAATGATTACTTCACCTAAGATTTTTTACATTTATGTCAAAGTAGCGATTAAGTTATAAATATAAGAAAATGACGGCGATTTATGCATCCATATCACTAAATCAAAAAATTATAAAAATTTATCAAAAAAGTCATAATTAAATTTATCCTTGTAGATTACTACTTTGCACTCAACGAAAACGCATTTGAATTTGTACACACACCATTAAATGAAACTTTGAATATCCCGCCCGTCGGCCATAACACTTCCTATAAGAAATACATAAAAAGTGTCATGGCCGATCGGCAGTATATTTAGAGTTTCATTTAACGGTGTGTACATTTGCAGTCCTGCTGCGAAGACTACTACATTTCTCACTTCGTATACGTTTGATTCTCTAGCAATGAAACTATTCAAAATTTTCCAAGTTTCTAAATCATTTATTTAAGTATTCACTTTTATCGCCTGTCCCCGAGCTAGACACTTTTTTTATCAGTAATATAATAAGAAGGAGAAATTTAACTTCAGTTTTTCAAGAAGTCTTCAAAACCGTTCAACACATCTTTTATTTATTTTTTATGTGAAACATCTAATGGCGCAGCTCGGGTTCGAACGACTCATTTTGTCGCGACGCTCGTTTTGTCCTGACGGAAGATTTGTCGCCACGCTCTCCCCCCTCTCTTGCCTCTAGAGCGCGCTTCCCTTTCCGCCTCTATAGCGAGCTCTCCTATACTGGAGAGAGAGAGAGAGGGAGAGAGAGAGAGAGAGAGAGAGAGGGAGAGAGAGAGACAGAGAGAGACAGAGAGAGAGACAGAGAGAGACAGAGAAAGACAGAGAGAGACAGAGAGAGACAGAGAAAACTACAGGTGTGCGCGCGTCGGCCAGAAAGAGAGAGAGAGGGAGAGTATGTATGCGTGTGCGTATCGGTGAGTGCTACAGTATACGGCGTGCGCTATAGAATATATTATTAATACTTGTTACTTTCATTTTACACTTCCTTCAATACAACATCCTTTCCATTACATACCTTTACAAAACTCAGCTTCTATGTTACAAAACGAAAAATATTTATGTACTTTACTTTATATAAACTTCTTTCAATAACCATCAATTTCAATGTTTAACATCTGCCAGGCGTCCCGTGACGGCTCACCTTTTTTTTCAATACTTTTTCAACGTCATTGTTAATTTATTTCGGTCTCCCCTAGCTTAGATGGTAATCATCAGATTCTATAGTTTTATTATTATTATACGTATGATTACCTTTAATGTCGATCTCACCATCCAGTTTTTTCTGTCCGAGCTGAAAATTAGGTGGTGGTTGATGATAATTAATTCCGATCACGTTACTAGAAGATCCTGCTACAGAATACTTGAATTTGTCTTCTTCAGCACTTACTTCAGTGCTTTGCCAATAAATATCATAAATAGATGCACTACATCTAATTTTTATTGAACTGTTGAAGAAGGAATCAGGTGTTATCGGGAATATTAAGCAGCTCAGAGCTAATATTCCTTCAGAATGATTTGCTGTAGAATATGTGATAAAAGAAATGCTAGCCTGAAAAGTGGAATATATATTTTTAATGAAAAGGTAACATGAAAAGGTAAACTTCAATGTATATGTCATACAGGATGCATTGTACATAAAAAATATAATTCGTACACAAAACAGTGCATACACGGAGATTTCCTTACGGCCAGCCCCGGCTAAAAATCCTCATATGAGTGCTCATATGATAGCTCATACGATGACTCATATGACGGCTCATGTGATAACTCATATAATGGCTCATGTGATAGGTCATATGAGTCATCATATGATAATTTTGATCAAATTCTTATATAAGTTATTCAGTTCTTATGTCCTGAGTTTTTAAGAACTTCCAATTTTTTAAATAAATTCTTATGCATTAAAAATGTATTGTTGGGCACCATATAACTTTTTAGGACATAAATTATTTCCAACAGTTAAGAAAAAAATATATTAAAAAAGCACTGTAACGTAAAATCGTTTACAGTCGTTTACTCTATACATGAGCCAAACTTACTTCTGAGAGATTCTATCTTATATTGTGTCATAACATAATGTAAATTTAATATTAATATATTTTCAAAAAAATTGCATTATTTTTGATAAATATGTTGTTAATATTAATGTCTTATTAAAAATCAGCAGATCTTACGATATGATCTTTCCGCATGGTTTCCCACGTGGAATTATAAATGTGACTAAGATTTGTTGATAATTAACAAAACAATTATATTAAAAAACATTTATCTAAATTAATGCATAAATTTAGCAAAAATGTTGACACTTAATTAAACTTAGGCTACAAACAGTATTAGGTAACAATTTTAGAGATCAGTTGATCTTATAAGGAAGTTTGGCTTCTGTGTAGAGAAAAGGACTCTAACTTGCGAGAATTTTCAATAGTTTGCCTTTTTTATAAAAGTAATAATAATAAAAGTGACAACTAGATCGTATTTACGGCATGCGTCTCTATTATATAAACCATTTAATAAACAGAATTAATAATTAATTGCAAACTTTGAATAAACAAATAAAATAAATCTGTAATAATTTAGTATTGAGTAATGAATTTTGAGTTCATATGGTACTGAGCGGTCGAAGTAAGATAGGGTGAAATAATATAGATCTTATATTTATGATATGATACATTTGTAGCATGAAGCCTTTAATTACTTTATTTTAATTCTCACACAACGAGTAGAATACTGTCGAAGCGAAGTAACACAACTCACTACGTTAAAATAAACAATATATTCGATGAAACGACTGTAGGAATAATTGTAGTAGTGAATCTTTATTTTTATATCTAAATAATGGAAAAGGTATTAAGCTGCAAATTTTATTGAATACATAGGAAATGGCATTTAGTAAAACAGTAAAATTTAATTTGAATGATATGACTAAGTAGATAAGTTTAAGCAATGAAATTTGTGAATAAGCAGATCAAAGTTCACGTTGAGTTAAATTGTTATTTACATGAATTTATTACGATTTCAGTAACATACAGTAACGAAAGAAATTATATTTGACATTGGCTCGCTTGCTAAGCCTTGCTCCCTCTCTCCTGTGTTACATGCGCGTACACCATCTACCCGCGTATGCATAGACTGTTTACATTTAGCTACTAGCGCCACTCGGTCGGTAACTTGCCTACGCCACGACTTTGTAGCAAGAATATCTGAATCAGAACAAGCGTTGCAAATGTATAGATTGAGTATGAGAACGTGGCGAAAAGCGTATTAACATAAAGTGAATTAGAGTGACTACCCGCGTGGCTTGAGCGGTTATGATAATTGTAATGCACACTGATTAATATGCAGGTTTAGTACGAGAAATAATTGGAAAGTGCATCCATGGGGAAACTGACTGGGGGTCAACTTAGCCGGTCCAATCGGACAGCGCTCGGCTGTATTTTTACAACCCGTTGAAGGCAGAATTAATGGGTTATGTCAGGAAATGCACCACGGTGACGATGCGTGGCGTCTTGTTTGCTGCGGCAGCGGGTTTGGTTCGGCTTGGCCTGGCTGGGGTGTATGGACCCGGGATCAGTACCCTTTTTGCTGTGGCTGGGTTTGGTGGTGTGGCTTCGGTTGCTGTTCTTTGATCCAGGCGGAGTCTGGTAAAACCAGCCCTTCGAAAACCGTTTGCTGCCGAGCATAAAGTTGCCTCCTCGGGTAATGCACGTGCGGAGACACGGTATTCTATATTTCACCGTCCTTCGAAGCAAACTGTTCCCCGGTTAAATTTTTATTTTTCGTAAAGAGAGAGAGGAGTCTTTTTTATTGTCTCTTACCAGCAATCTGCTATGCCCTCGTCCAGCATCGCCTTTGTCACCTGCGTCAGTAGTAGGGGCTGCGCGGCTACGGCGCCACCAAATACCGCCAGTCGATAACGGGTAAATCTGTCATACCGACGTCCGACGTCCGAAGCGGGCAGCCGGAATTTAAATTCGATGCATGTATGGAATTTAAAAATTTGTTCTTATGTGTGTATATGTTTTTACCGGCGTGGCAGCCTGCATTCGAATTTCTTGCCGATTTGATTCTAGTATTATAATTTATTACTTTATGGACCATTCATTAATTGTTAAAGTGTATGTATAGAAAGAGTTTAAATAAATACATGAATTTTTTTCTTTCTTCTTCTATATCAATGTAGAATTAAGACTTACCCAACTTATAAGATTTCGGAAGAGATAACGGAAAGGAATAATAAATAAATGTATACAAAATATAGGATTACGTTTTGTTTATTAAAAAATTATAACTCAATATAAAAATTATTCTTAACAATATGTATTATATTATCTCATAACCTCTTATAACCTTGCTATTCTGGCATAGAATTCGTGTTGCTGGAATACTTGTTAAAATAATTTTTCCATTCTTTGCTTTTATCAGGAGGCTTAGAGCAAGACTCGCCTCGATATGTATTACATTGTTTGCCATCTTGTACTCTTCTAGCATTCTTATCTTCAACCAGGGGTGTATATGATACTTTATTTCGACTCATTTTGGAGAAAGTTGTAACCATACTAAGATCTTATGGTTATTTGTATAGCTTTATATATAGAAAAAAAGTGGTGGGGAAAATTTTCTTAATTAAATAATTTTTTTAACATCCCCACTTATAGGATTATACTTGACAATGCGATCATGTATAATTAAACAAAATGCTGTTGTATCAGCGGGTATATTTTCTTTCGTTTCAAA
The DNA here is from genome assembly GCA_024372645.1 of Trichomalopsis sarcophagae. Lineage (NCBI taxonomy): Eukaryota > Metazoa > Arthropoda > Insecta > Hymenoptera > Pteromalidae > Trichomalopsis > Trichomalopsis sarcophagae. The sequence goes on along the minus strand of QLSS01000334.1, from coordinate 72,827 downwards.
CTCGAGACGTATATCCACAGCTGCTTGTTTCAATGATTCATTCTGCTTGGAACAGTCAATAACTATAAGTGGTGCATATGTGATGAATTCTTCCTTGCTTAAAAGAGAATTCATATTTTCATGATAATAAGCACTTTGAAATTGTGCATACATATCATACAACATTGCAAATTGATTATTATCAATATCAAGATTAAGATTATTGTATGGATAATTCTGCGAGTTGAAAAAGAGTTTTACATTGCTAATGTTACAGTGATCAAAATGGCTACAATTTTTGCTATTATGTCCTTTTCTAGCAGTTTGAAATGCTAGGATAATAAAGCGTGGTTTTTCTAACTGGTTTGATGTTTTGACGGTCCATACATGTTGAGTAGTACGTGGAAGTACTGGATATTCATACAATTCCCAAGACCGAAAACTCATAGCAATGGGTATATCTTTTTGAATGTAGTTATAAAGTTGTATTTTTCTTTTGTCTGATAAAACTATATAAGGTATAAGCCACTCTATGTGAGATATGGTTAATTTAAATTCATCATGCGTAGCTCTATTATCAACCATTATTGCCTCCTGTATAATAGCATTCACATCACTCCTTGATCTTGTGACAATAAGTTCATGTTTAGCATTTACAATAATTTTTCAATAGTCTTCAGCAAAACCAAAAATCATTGATAGAAGTATAGTGAGTCAAAATTTCCATTATTATCAGTTATTACCCCCTCTTCTGAAACATCAGTCAATCCAGAATTCTCATTATATTTAGTCTGACTTGATGCGAAGGAAACATAACCTTTCAATTCGATCAATTTCAATCGCATTCATTTCATATCGCATTTCCTCGAACAAATGACATATAGCATTGTTCACAAACTTGGTATGTTGCAGCGCAGTACCATCTGTTTTAGTTAATTTATCACAAATATGAAGTAAACTTTTGGAGGGTAGCAAACATAAATCTTGATGTTCAATAGAAATACGAATTTCATCACTATTATTGAACGATGCTAATGTATATGGTTGATGTATATGAATCTCATAATGAGCAACAGACTCATCAAAAATGATTGGTTGATTGTATATCAAGGACTCACTCCATTTTTTCAGGTATACAGCAGCAAACGAATGCACAATTTATTTTTTGTTCCTTTTTACACTTCTGAAACCGTTTCCTCTTTTTAACTTTAGACTTAGACTCCGTAGAAACTGAATGTTCTGACGTGTTAACTGTTGCTAACGACTCGTTGTCGACTGACTTTCCGAGGACATAGTGGATTATTAATATAATTTTTTTTCAGGCTTAGTATTAAAAACAATTCCCATTTTTAGACATTCTTCAAATGTAGACGAATTGTGATATAATAATTTTAACTATTATCTGTAAATATATAATTTGTTTTGGAACTTCAATTATTTTGTAACCTGGTGGAACTGCAGGAAAAACTCATGAATGGTATGAACTTGATTTTGATTAATGTATGCTCCAAATGTGATATTACACTATTACTATAGCGTTTCAACGGTCGTGGAGTGAAACCTAGTAGTCGAGCTATCGAGTCTTTGGGACGAAAGTCTACTTCATTGCTACATGTAATGACACTTCTCAGTGTATTATTATTAGGTTTAATACTTAGGGTAATATTTTTTTGGCTGAGAATCTCCTGAAGAGTACGTTCCATATCTTCTATTTCATAGCTACCAGTTGGTAATTCAATGATTTCTTGTCCAACATAAAATTTATTGCTTAAGTAAGTCCACATTAGGTATAGAGTTGAAAGTTAGTAATTCAACCAATCGGAGAACGTACATTTTATCTGAATTGAGTTCAATTGGTGGAAAGTATTGAGTTTCTAGAACAGACGAAGTGCCTGACAGGCTCAAAGTTAGCGGTTCAATCATTTTGAATGTAAGTAAGATACTGATAGTTTATCGATCTAATCACTTCTTATATAGAAGAAAATTGTCTGTGTCACCGAGTTGATTGCATAAAAATTTTAGGTAGAGGTGACCACAAACAAAAGTATCAAATTCTTGATATCTTTTATAATTATATTTAACTTTATCAATTTTGAAGTATTTTATAAGATCTTCAGGTGGTTGCAAGTCACCAAAACTGTCGAAGTAGAAAACATTATTACCATTTTTACGATAAGCTACCCAGTGAGTACCAGATCCTTTTTTATCATCTAAATTTATAATTGCAGTTTCTCGATAATGACTTTTATTTGCAGGTAAATCATTTCTCATGTAGACTCCTCAAAAATTTGAAATTTTCAATAAGCGAGCGTATTTCAGTAAATCATAGTCAGCCAATGGACGATTTGGTAAACGTATTATGTCAACAACGTTTTTTTTTCTTTGCGAACGTTTTCGTTGCATACGTTTCTGTTTACATTGTTTCAAATAAATGCCATAACATGTTTTATGAGGTTTTAAGTAAAGTCCCTTTCCGAGTGCTAACATTTCTATTTTTTTATTATGTCGTTTTTGTTCTTCAATTTGCTGCTTAGCAGCATTTGCCCTATTAATAGCTTGAGTGATACCTGCAGCTCCTCCAGCAAGTGAGCCTACAGCACTCAAACCAGCAAAAATAGGAATTAGAGCTGGAAGAAAACCACCTACCTTAGGCACAGGTAGTACACATGGAATCTTGATATTTGTTTTACCACCTAAATTTTTTATATGTTTACGAGCTACCATGAAAGCTGATTTGATTGAACTATGTGAAACATTGCTAGGAATGAATGATTTCGCCGTAGACTTGATCAGATTTTTCAATGCTAACAATTTTCTTTTCTTTTGCATCTTTCTTCTCTTTCCCCTGAGTCCCATACCTAACTTTGATTTTACTTTCATGATGTTTGAAAAAGCAAAAGCACCTGCTTTTTCATATAAATTAGTGTCACTAGAGGTCACTCGTTGCCACGCTTTTTCCGCTAAAACTCTATCAGCAACGTTTCTTGCCTGAATATTGTTAGGATTCCCTGAGTAAGCTATATCATGTTCTTTACATGCAGCGTCTAGAGGATTTATTCCAAGATCTCCACGTACTAGCCTCTTAGACAGTTTCGTGCCTGGACCACAGTACTGATAACCAGGCAAATGTAATTCTACAGGGTGACCCAATTTAAACGGGCACCGCTCATAACTCGTCAGGGACAGCCACAATCGAAAAAATGGTAAAGACCAAAGTTGTAGGATATCGAGGGGGCAACTCGATGGTGACCTTGGATTTGACTTTGAACGCGTTTTTCAAGGTCATTTGAAGGTCAACTTTGGTTTTTTAAATAGGAACCCCATTCTTTTATTGCGGGAATGGAAAGAGCGGTAAATTTTACGTTCAGAATGGTATGTTCGGTTGCGGCACTGAAGGTCATCTCAATGTCCTGCAGCCAGAATGAAACCGCGCCTACGTAATTCCTCTAGCAACGCCAAATTAAAAAAAAGTGGTAGAGACCACAGTTGTTGTATAGGGGGGGGGGGGAGAATTGTGACCTCGAATTTGAGCCAGTCCTACAAGGTCATTTCAAGGTCAAATTATTTTTTTTCAAACAGCACCCACTTTTTCGACTCCGGATCCTGAAAGCGTGTAAAATGTTGCACTTTAAACGAAGTAGTAAATTTAAAATAGAAGAAAAGATTTTAATCATTTAGCGTACCATTTCCTGAGTTTTGTCATCATTATAAAACTTGATGTCCAGGATCCACGACGAGGACGTAGCAGGGTGGATTTTCAGGTCCCATTTTGATCCGGCCGATGAAGGCAAGATGTGAAGACACCGGCCGATTAAGTGGGTGCTGTTTGAAAAAAAATAATTTGACCTTAAAATGACCTTGTAGTACTGGCTCAAATTCGAGGTCACAATTCTCCCCCCCCCCCTCCCTATACAACAACTATGGTCTCTACCACTTTTTTTTTAATTTGGCGTTGCTAGAGGAATTACGTAGGCGGGGTTTCATTCTGGCGGCAGGACATTGAGATGACCTTCAGTGCTGCAACCGAATATACCATTCTGAACGTAAAATTTACCGCTCTTTCTATTCCCGCAATAAAAGAATGGGGTTCCTATTTAAAAAACCAAAGTTGATCTTCAAATGACCTTGAAAAACGCGTTCAAGGTCAAATCCAAGGTCACCATCGGGTTGCCCCTTCGATATTCTACAACTTTGGTCTCCACCATTTTTTCGATTGTGGCTGTCCCTGACGAGTTATGAGAGGTGCCCATTTAAATTGGGTCACCCTGTATAGGTAGCTTATTTATTAACTTATTTACAAGACTCGATCCGTTATGGGTGATCATCACTCTCGGGAAGTTTTCTATAAACTGACGTAAAAACTATAAATGTATGCTTTTATACTCATATCCAGTCAGTTGGAATTGATCTTTAAAACAAGATATATCTGCAAGAACAATCAATAAAATTACCGGTTATCAATTTTGATACACTCACTGAATCAAATCCTAAACGTTATAAACGACATGGAAACTTACTTCCGGATAGCATTCAAGCTGTTATTTGCGGACCATCTAATTGTGGAAAAACTAATGCTTTATTATCTCTCATAATACATCCGAATGGTCTCAAATTCGAAAATATATACGTATATTCAAAGTCTTTAAATCAGTCAAAATATAAATTTCTCGAAAAGCTTATTGAACCACTAGAAGGTATACAATACTTACCTTTTGGGGAGCACGACCTTGTTGTATCACCTGATGAAGCTCGAGCTAATTCTATATTTGTCTTTGATGATATTGCATGTGAAAAACAAGATAATGTCAAGGCGTTCTACTGCATGGGCAGACATAAAAATGTTGACTGTTTTCTACTTATGCCAATCGTATGCATAAGTACCAAAACATTTAGTTCGTGATAACGTTAATTTAATAATTCTTTTTCGACAAGATGATATGAATTTAAAACATATATATAATGATCATGTGAATACAGACATGTCATATCAAAGATTTAAAGATTTGTGTTCATCATGTTGGAATAGTAATCACGGCTTTCTTGTAATTGACAAAGATTCAAAAATTAATGATGGCCGTTACAGAAAAGGTTTCGATAAATTTATAATAAATATACAACGCACGGAATAAGTTTAGTATTCGACTGTGAGACTTGAAAGTGACAAGATGGCCGATTTTAATCAACAGATTGCAGTGCTGCTCAAAATAGATTTTGAGAAAGCAATAAATGATTCTGTTAAGCCTATTGTTGATCCACTGCAAAAGTTGATACATGTGACTCAGACAACAAATCACATGAAAGTGAAAAGTGAACCTAAAGTAGAAATGGGGAGAAAGAAAAAAATAAAAATAGAAAAAGTGGAAAAAAAGATGATATTGTACAAGATAGTGAAGATGATATTGAACTTGAAACTGAAGATGATACTAAGTTTGAGTCTGCTTTAAGTAAGTCTGAAGAAGAAGATTTTGAAGAGACTATTAGAAAGACTCATTGTTAAATGGTCAAATGTAAACTTTAGATACAGTATATGGTGTACGAAGAATGCGTAACGATGAACTCAAAGTCGGAGATAGTTTAATAGATTTTGATGATAATTTCATTACGATTGGTCAGAAAAAGTATAAAAAGAGGTCTGGTCTCATTCAATTGTTATTCATGAAAAATCCAGATCAAAGTTTAATTACGGCTGAGGATATGAAAGATTATGATGAAATTTTAAATGATACCAACGCACATAGAAAATATTATCTTCCACATGAAGCTATCCGTGTGCAAGACAGTAAAAAGTATACTAATTACATTGGCAAGTCTATCAAGGAAGTCAAGCTTAAAAGAGCTAAAGGCTTATCCTATAATGTTGCTCGTAAAAACGTATATATGTACTACATTTATTGGGATGATCCAAATGAGCTTGTTCATCGTATATATATATATATATATATATATATATATATATATATATATATATGGGACGTGCTTTGTCAACCGGAACACCTCTATACCCAAAATTCCTTTTGACCTAAAAATATTTAAAAATATGGAAAATTTAGGATTTTTTATGTACTTTCCATTAGAGCTTGGCCTTTTTTGAAATTTCGTTTACAGACAGAGCAGCACATCCCTTAACTTTAAAAAAATACCACTTTACGAAATGATCAGGCTGTCAGAAATCACAGGGGCTCAGAAAAATTCCAGGCTACGATTCATGTATTTTTTGCTGCTGAATACGAATCCGGCGGTATTTTTTACAGATACCTCAAGCGTTTGCCCCTAACCTCAAAAAACACCCCCAAAATTACAGTTTCGCGCATTTGATAGCTTTGTCCTGTGATGGACGCGAGGAAAATTATTGACAGAGACTATTTTTATGTATTTTGAGATGTTGAATACGAAGATTTGCAATATTACAAGCGGACCAAATTTTCTAAAATCAAACCATTTTTTTATAGTTTGGTGTATTTTGGACATATACATTAACAATAATATATAATCATTTAAAAGAATAGAAATTTTTTTCCTTTTTTTTTATTTTTATTACCATTTTTTTACATTATTTAGCAGTAATCCGTTATTGATAATATTTTGGATGCATTAGAATATCTAAATTCAGAAAGACAACGTCAAGTTATTACAAAATATATTCTTTTTTATTCGAGGGTAAAAGAGAATTAGTAATTGATTCATAAAGAAACAATCCATATTCCATAAAATACGTATTACTTTATTATCTCTCCTTATTATTTTGTATTACAGTAATATTAATAAAATTGTATTATTTGTATAAAGTTATTGTAGAAAAAAAAGAATTATTGAAAAACCTTTGAAATTTTCTTTGAAAATTAAAAATATATGAAAATCACTTAAAACCTTTGAGAGTAACTAAGAATTTTCTTTATTATGTAATAATAACATATAGATTCTCTCGATTTCATATACTTTTTTTCTTAGTTTGAATTTCAACCACAAATTTATTAATTATTACAACGTGGTATGAATACTTTCCCATACCATCTAAATCAAAATATCCGCGTATGTATAAAAATATTTTTTAGTCAGTTTTTATGAGAATAAAATATTGTCAATAAATATTTTTTAATTAGACCTTAAGAAAATAAATAAGTTTTGAAGACTATTTTGGCAAATTAATATTTTGATTGTGTACATACTTTTAGTTATTATTGCATATTGATCATAGTAGCAGAAAGCTTTAAAAACAGGTAAGGTTAAAAAAAAATTAAATAGTAGAAGAAAAATAAAAAAAGGTAATGCGGGCTTCATAAACATGAAGACAGTCTCAACCCTGTAAAACGCAGAGAGTCTTTAAAAAATTATTTTTCAATAAGGGCAGGCATATTTCTATTCTTTTAAATGGTTTTATATTACTGCTAATGTATAGGTCAAAAATACACCAAACTATAAAAAAATGGTTTGATTTTAGAAAATTTGGTCCGCTTGCAATATTGCAAATCTTCGTGTTCAACATCTCAAAATACATAAAAATAGTCTCTGTCAATAATTTTCCTCACGTCCATCTCAGGACAAAGCTCTCAACTGCGCAAAACTGCAATTTTGGGGGTGTTTTTTGAGGTTAGGGGCAAACGCTTGAGGTATCGGTAAAAAATACCGCCGGATTCGTATTCAACAGCAAAAAATACATGAATCGTAGCCTGGAATTTTTCTGAGCCCCTGTGATTTCTGACAGCCTGATCATTTCGTAAAGTGGTATTTTTTTAAAGTTAAGGGACGTGCTGCTCTGTCTGTAAACGAAATTTCAAAAAAGGCCACGCTCTAATGGAAAGTACATAATAAATCCTAAATTTTCCATATTTTTAAATATTTTTAGGTCAAAAGGAATTTTGGGTATAGAGGTGTTCCGGTTGACAAAGAACGTCTCATATATATATATATACTTACAATATCTGATACATTAGGAGAAGAAGGCGCGTACATTCATAGAAACCGGTTTACGACAAATTGCGCACATTGTCATACTCGGAGCACACTTCACGCAGGCAATCATATGACCACATGGTAGAAATACCACCCTGAGCTCCTCGTTGTAGCAGATCTTGCATACGTATGCACGGTCAATAGACTTTTTCTCACTCAACAGTTGAGACTTATCTTCTTGTGATTTTACATTCATTCGTAGCATCGAAACCGAGCATCCCAAGCTGCTATTTTGTTTTTCTACTTATGAAATATAACTTGGAAGTGTTATATTTTCCTGAATTAATTGAAAGAATAAGATTAATTATTTTGATATAACTATCTTGATTCATTCAACAAAGAAATTAACCAATTCTTGCCCCTTCTGATAATAATATCATATGCTTTGCAGTCACATTGGTAATGAACTCCTGATCCTTGACCATGCTAACATAAAAACAGCTAGGGAACCACTTGGCGTGCTGCACCCACGGATCATCCTTGGGCTCCCAATATTTCAATCCACCTCCGCAATTATAGCATATAGTCTGGTCACCAGTTCCGGTGTAAAAGAATCCAGCATCTGCCAATTGCTCTTTTGTTTGAGAAAAGCGAGTAGATGGGTATTCACTGAAGGTTAGCAGCCTTGCTTCATAGCTGGCGTAGTCTGGGAAGTCAGGTCTCCTGGGTTTACCAATACCCATACTGCTCAGCCAGTCTATCGAAGGTAGGGGTTGATTATTAGTTATTGCTTGTCTGCTACCCCCGTATAGTCCGCAAACGTCACGGCTACGTGGATGAGGTGTAGGGATCATGCTTGTATCGGCGCCAATGGGCACGTTATGGCAGGGTAATTTCCTTATGAAACGACACCGGCCACCCCAACGTTGGTGCTCAACCATAGGATCATCTCCCTGCACCCAGTGACAGATCTCTGTGGAGCATTCAAAGCAACGCACTCTGTCTATTTGCTTGATGAAGTGCACGTGTTCTGAGGGCCAGTCCTTAAATCTTTGCAATCTTTCTTCTTCAAACCTGTTTGATTAACAGAAAAAATATAGAGTTAGTTATGATATAATTTTATTGTAATTGATGTAATCATTTACAGATTTCCGTTAAGATTACCTATAGTCCATGTTGTCAGTATCATCAACCTCGTTGGATACAAGCTGGGAGACGGTGTTAGTGTACTAGAGGTTTGAACTTGATATAAATTCCAGTTGAAGACAAGAAGTAGACATTAATATTGATAAATACAAGTAAAAGAATTAAATAATCGTAGTAGAGATTTTGGATATACCGAATACCGATATATAGATGCTCGACAAGGCTCGCTTATATAGTGGTAAGAACAGAAGAGAGTACAACTATATAGATATACACAGCGCGCGTAGAGAGAGGGAGAAGGAATGGCTATATTTATCACGCGGAGTGCAGAAGACGGGATATCTCGCTGCATTACTAAAGCGTCGTTCCACCACCAGCCTTATGCACAATTTGATTAGGCTGTACGAGCGAATAATCACTCAAATGCCAGTTCCGTAACCAAAGATGTAAAAAATTGTATATGGGTTAGATATGCAAATTTTAAAAATTATTTAATTGCGCTTTTCGGTTTAGATACTTGTTTTATATATTATTTTAGTTAAGAAAATCGGTCCAGTAGTTATAAATAATTGATTTTGTTATATGAACATTTTGAGGTCGGTTTTGAAAAAGTTACGGTGGAATCACCTATATGTTTATGTTAAATCATACTATTCTAATAATTTGTTCGAGCCTTAAATGAATAAACATGATTTATAAAAGTGACTTCTATATCTGTTTGATTTTAAACAATCAGTCATGTACGAGTATAAATAATTTACTAGTTTAATAAAAACAGCACCAATGTAAACCTTTTATACAAAAATATAAAATAACATATAATAATTTATATGTCACTACAATCGCGAATGTTTAGTTGAAGATATAAGCACTCATAGTAAAAATCAGGCTAGAAAGTGAATGTAAGTCTTTTATATATGTATGAACTGGATACCTTTTTCGTAATACGTTTTTAATCAAGATTGACTCTTACAACAATAGCTTATTACTTGCTTAGCAAAAGACATATATAGAATTTGTTTATGGTTAAGTGTAACATTGTTTTAACTGTCTAATGAAATATTAAGTTTACGTGATCAGTCTATTCTGTATTAATAGAATTTATATTTTTTAAGATTTCTAAGGTTGTGATATGTAAATAATTTTTATAAATTTTTGAGAGAGAATGAAATGTAAGATGACTTGGACCTATAAATTATATGTCATAAGAGAGTTGTGAAACTAGTGCGAAAAAGAATACAAGTTTTGCTAATGAGAGAAAAAAAGGGAGTATAAATTATTATTAATGATGATAATGTTCAACACCTCAATACCTACTTATCTATTAGCCTACTTTGATTTCTACGTCACGCTCAGGCCTGTGAGTGGTGAGGTGACTCCACTGGACATCCCGACCTTCAAGACGGAGACGCTGAAGAATTCATTTTTTATTAGCGCCTCCTACCTCTGGAATAGCCTTCCATCTCAACTTCGCAACACACTATCCATATCACACTTGAAAATAGTAGCTAAAAATTATTTCTTAAATCTTGAAAATACATAAACATCATTCAAGCATACACACATTCACTCTTATCTCATTTCACTTCATCCCATTTTACATTCTTCACACGCACTAGCACCCCTACACAAAACACCATTACACACAATTTTCTCACTCTTTTTATAATATACTATATAATTGTATATGTACGACGCAATGTACAGCAATAAAAACAATTAAATCTAAAAATCTAAAATCTACTCGTCTTCTTATAGTAATTAGACACCTGTGACGTGTGTCCACACGTGATAATAGTATTAATTCTTTATTTAACAATAAGTATTTAAATTTTTTTCAAAATATCTAAACTTCTATTGTTTATATATATATATATATACACACATTGTTACTGGATTGTCAACAAACAAGCTCTATACTTGTAATCAAGTAAGCTAGTTTAAAGAATGAGAAAGGCAGGATAGTTTAGAAAATTTATGAAAGAAAACTAATATTTTACCTGATTATCTGCTTATACCAATTTTTTTAACTTGCAATATTCTGACTGAACTTATAATCCGTAAAAACTAACTGAAGCACATTCTCCCTGTGAAACGGTTTAAATATTATAAAATCTGGAAAAGTGGGGATGTGTTTACTACTAGGTTGTAGTACGACTCAAAGAGTAAGGGCAATTCTGTGCTTTTAATGTACAGCTAGCAACTGTGATTACTTGCTTCATTCTTGACTATGATAGATCGCAAGTAGAGTCCGAGTGGGGACTATGGGAAACTCAGAGGATCTAGCTGTTTTGACTGCACTGTGAGTGCTGTAAAGAATCGATGCAATACACCAGAGTGGGGACTATGGGAAACACATTTAAAAGTATGAGAGAGAGAGGGCAGTCGAAAAATCCAAAGATCTAGCTGTATCTGCTGCACCGCACGATCGTGTGGGCTGTAGAGAATCAACGCATTGAAAATACGCTAGAGTGGGGACTATAGGGAACCCATTTAAAAGTGTGAGAGAGAGGGTAGTTGAAAAATCCGAGAATCTGGCTGTTTTGACTGCACTGTCAGTACTGTAAAGAATCGATCCAATACGCCCGAGTGGGGACTATGAGAAACGTGTTTAAAAGTACGAGAGAGAGGATAGCTCGTTGCATTAATGTTTTGAAGATTTTAACGAATAGAAATGTATGCGGACCACAGCGTTTTAGCCCTGTAGATAATCGCGTCTAGCTGCATTTTAACGTAGAGTGAAGACTATGGAAACATATGTGAAAGTATAAGAGTGAGGGTTGTCGCTAGCGGCTTCAAACTTTTGATGTATCACATACTTGCTGAGAATGTAAGAGAGTGAGAGCTCAGGTAATGTGAAAATTGGTGGTAAATTGAAAGCGTTGAGGCTTAGGTGTATTGAACGCGCATCGCTGTTGACTTGAAAATTTTGATGTACCGCATACAGCGCTTGCAGATGATCTGTGTCTAGCTACATTTTTTCATATAAAGCTGGAAAAGCTTTGAATGTAGTGGAAAAGCTACAACTTTGAGTATATTGAAGCGGCATGCTACTCCTCACATTTTTTGTTCATTAGTCGTTGACATATTTTGTCTCGTTTATTAATGTTATAATAATTGCCACCGTACTTTTCTTTAATAAAATATTTTTATCTTAATTTATAAACAAGTCATTGTTTGATATCAACACCGTAAATTATTACAAATTTTACGCATCTTTGCTCGAAATATGAAAAATAGAGCTAAAGTTATTATAGAAGTGTTTGCTATTTTGTTTCTCACCTATACGTAAAACAAGACCGCTATATATTTGAAACTGGAGGAACAAGTGTTTTCAATATAAAACAAAATGAATATCGCTAAACATATTATGTTGAGAGAATAAGGACAGAAGACAAAAGAGGAGATGCCCTTTATAGCACGTACGTTGTTGTTACGTGAATTTGTATGTTCATATGACAAAGGCATCATGCGAGACTATATAAAAAACAGTGATGTAATTAAAGTATATATTCCTTTAATCGAAATGACAAACTCAATGAATTGTAAAGCTGCATTTATGGCTTGGGCAACGAAACATATGATTAGTGATTTGACGGTTTTCAACGAAGCTCCCACAATTTTGGACATTAATTATGATATACGGTTGGACCTTAAAGTGAAAATGTCAACCATTCTTGGATATTTTGAAGACATGAGTGATGTTACATTTCTTTACATCGTAAACGAAAGCGACCATTGTATTAGAAAAAATGTAGTCGAAAGAGATTTAAATTCTTATATCTTGTCAAACAGAGACAAATTATTGCAATTGAAAAAACAACATGAGCAATTCAATTTCGCCAATAATATAAAGACAATGCTAAAAGATAGTCTGCAAACAATAGAAGCATCGAATATTGCAATGAGTCACATCGATATTTCCTTAGAGTGGGATACGGAAGTCAAGATGAAGAAAGAATTAATGAGGGATTTAGAAGATGGATTAAATGCTGCTTTGGGCGAAATTTTAAGATAAAAAAATCTCTATATTAAAGATATTTCGCCGCTGCCGCCGTGTCAAGAATTGGGTTGTTAAGTCACAATTCCGACCTATAATTAATTATTGAATTTTACTTACTTGGGCTGGAAAGTCTGCTACTGTGCTATAGTCAGGCTTATATAGGACGGATTTATTTAAATGAAAACACTTGCAATTAATTGACGTTCAAGATTTATTCAAGATAAAGTTCTATAAGTATCGGAATCGCGACTTAAGCCCGGATAACTCTTGTCGACGGATAGGAGCGTTGTACAAGAGTCCAGATCGAGTGTATAATTACAACTGGTCACTTGGTGTATTCGAGGGATACTCATTAACCTAGCTGATCTACTTATTAATCTGAGTCGTCAGTTTTCGGTTTTATAACGATTCCGCTGATATTGCTTAAATGCAATACGTCGCAGGACGTCACAGGATTATCACATCAAGAATGCTCAAAATTCACCCTCTACCTGAGCACTATGGGTTATTGATAAAGGATTTTTTCATTCATGCGTCTTATGCGGCTTCCCTCATATCGTATTCACAGATAAATATAGAATAAATGCATATAAATTTTTAGTTTATAGAGTTTACACGTAGTCAATCTTTGAACGAGTTTGTCAATATTTTTTTTCAGCTATTTTAATTTTTTCTACTTAGGTTTACTTTAATATGTACATATTTTATGCATTTTTATAAATTACTTAACATTAATAAATTCATAAATTATTTTTAAATCAGTCAATTCATTTTTTATTATGAGTTCATTATCATCATCGTCTTCTACTCTTTTACAAATTAAACTCTAGCAAAACGTTACGATAGAAAATTATACATTTATACATTTTGTGCAATTATGTTAGTAGAGCATTTCTTTAATTTTTCCTACACTATTTCTAATATTTTCTATATTTTGTATATAAATTTATTTGAAACTGTATATAAGAGAACAGATTACTGTTTATTAATGAGAAAAATAATTACACTCACTTTATTTTTTTGTAAATGATTATACGATTATAATGCTTAGCAAATCACAGCTTTCCTTTACTTAGAAATTTTGTTATAAAACACTATAGTTATTTAAATTCTTTTTTCAAACTTTTGATACTTTTCACTACTCACATTTATGATGTTACTTTAGTGAGAGTCACGGTTTGAATAGTCTCCGCAGGTCAGCAATTGTGTCCGAAGAGCTTCCCCCTGCACATGTGGATGTAATAAACTAGCTTTATCAATTTCGAGGAATGAATGTCTATGGAGTAGGGACAACTGAAATATATTGAAAATTGTGAGGGTGGGGGTGGGTGTTGTTCATAGCTTGCGAGTGGCAACCTTTGCTGAACCGCATGATGTGTCTAGTGTGCCTGCAGAGGATCAGTGCATTAGTGTGTACACTGGAGACTATGGGAACCATATGGTTTTGACGCTACGCTAGAAACAATGTATGTGGTCCGTAGCGTTTTAGCCCTGCAGAGGATCTGTGTCTAGCTATATTTTTATGTAGAATGGGGACGAAGAGAAATGAATTTAAAAGCAGAAATTGATGATTGTTTATATCTTATGATATAATAAGAAAGAGTTTATTAAAATATTTATTTATAAAAATTTTTTTCGTCGATGTTGAGTTAATGTAAATACTTTTTCGTTTTGCAAAAAAATAAAGATTTGTTTCTAAATAATTGTTGTATAAAAGATTAGTTTTAGTATAAATTATGTAACTATATATCTTATCAAAATAATAATGATAAAGAGTTTATTATGGCTTCATCATCAAGCTCTAGATGTCTTTTACATCTGTCCATACTTCTTACTGTTTAGCAACTAACAAACTTTTTATTTATTTTTACCCAGAACGCGTGAAAATGAACGCATTTAAGGCTGAAGAACGGTATCTGTTTTGATTTTGAATACAATATTTGTATGTATGTGGGGGCTCAGGGCCGGCGACGCGGCCAGAGACGCTCTCGAGCTTCGACGCGGAGCATCAGAAAGAGTTTGGCTTTCGAACTAGCTAGTCGACTTTTCACTTTGTAGAGAGAGAGAGAGAGAGAGAGAGAGAGAGAGAGAGAGAGAGAGAGA